>JBCAUA010604332.1:0-16142 GCA_038406235.1 Peronia verruculata
GCTTCCGCGTCCGCCCACCATTCTGTTGTTTACATTTCAAACACGGAAGTAAATCACTTATGACTTTTCGCTTCCGCCCCACTGTCTATTGTTTACATTTCAAACATGGAAGTAAATCACTTATGATGTTTCGCTTCCGCATCTGCCCACCAAAAATTCGCATCCAAACACGAAAGTAAATATGAAGGTGGAAAGGATCTGTATCTCCCATGGAATTCACCCACAGTTCAGTTTATGCTGTCCACCTGACCGCAACTGTCAAGACAGGTTTCTATATTATTTTATTACAGCTTTTCAATGATTGGAAGCAAGTGATGAAACTGAACTGACAGTAAGACGAAAAGACTGCCATATCACGGAGATGTGTTCATACCACTGGAAAATATAAATGAATTGCAAACATGTTCTGTTGCACTAGAACTCTAAGCAAACATTCATATATTTTAAACAATAGTACAGGAAATTATTCATACTTCAAGTTCAACAAGTTTATTGTGGATCAGTGTGGTGTCATCGTGTTAGACTCGTGTTAGCAGTACCTAGCCATACATGCTCATGACTGGAATAAAGAACACTGCCAGAAATCTGCAAACAAAAAAAAAAAGTACTGGACACAACAAGGGGTCAGACAAGCACAGTGAGCGACTCCCACTACAACCAAGGACCTGCAAAGTACACTATGTTCCAACCTTTTCTTTTCCCTTTTTTATTTGTTGCAAATACATGTACTTGTCTTCCCTCATCGTCAGTTACCCCACATAACCACAGACATGCAAACATGAGGTTCTCTAAGAACTTATAGCGACAGGTACACACACGAAAACAACTGAAAAGATTTCTTCAACCATCCCCATAAAACACAATCTCACACGAGTTATTCTTACATTACTATCTTCACGATATTAATGTCATAATTAAAATAAAGTTAAGTTGCAGGGTACAAATTCTTTTCTAAATTTTAGTGCAATACAACTACTTCATTCCTAGTGCAGAACACAAATGAAGACATACATTAATTGCATTTGTTTGAGGTAGGTAAACTGGCACTGTCATTGGAAATTTCACAGTAAACCCCTTATCAAGAGGCAAAGACAGCTTTCCGCTGAATACTTGTTACATATTTCAAACTTTGAGATCACATAGCCTGTCTCTAGCACTTGACTTACAGATAATGTCCTGCCTATCATTTCCCAAAATGAATACAGACTGTTTGGTTTTATTCATTCAAATTTCTAAATTTGAGGTTGACAAAACTACAAGAACATGCAAAGATAAGTAAAAGCTCTCAATATCCTAGAAAAAAAAAAAATCAACGCACAGAATATGTAGTCCTGCACAACCAATAAAGAGGACACCCCAACATCAGCAGGGGGTGGATAAATGGGCCTCACAGTCAAAGAATGAAGTTTAAAAAATATTGGCCACACAGCTAAGAACCTTTAGGTGGACTCTCTAGCATTAAAACACTTGTGTTGTTGAATTCGACTGACCAACATAGACTTGACTACAGATCTTGTAGTGCTTGATCCCCAAAATCAGCCACAGTATTTTGCTAGTTCACTAACTGACTTCTAGTGCATTGCTAAATGACATTACATCAGATTAGTGGGCCATTAGTAATTTGCTGAGGTGAATCAGTTAATACCAGAAAACAATAAATAACAACAAATCTGAATAAATGCAAAACTTTAGGAATCATCACTACCTGTCTTGCCAGCCTACCAGTTAACGTATTATGTACACATGTACCTGTATATGTAAATTAACAACAAAACCAAAGGTGTAATACTTCGGCAGTGAACAAACAATGAAAGCAAAGCCAATAACACTGAAAGCCTGGCAAGAAGCAAACCAAAGATATTGTACACAATAAACACAAGCTTCCAGACAAGCAATGCCCATAATAGTATAATACATCTTCGTGAGGTCCTACCAGCATCTGTCAACACTGCCTTCCCTTCCTCTCTATCTATGCTCTGAATCTCTCCCTGCAGTCATACACGGTTTATTATCATTCTTTTGTCTTCTTCATCTGCTACATTTCCTGACACTTTATCTAACTCTGTGTCTCTCACTCACCCAGATCTGAAAATCCAAGACCATACTGGTGGCATCAGACAGTTTCCACAGTTGATCCAAACCTTACCTTCTTCCACTAATTACAAAGCCTGTCTTCTCTAACATCTCCAGCTGCCTACCAACTTTCTCTACCAATACTCAACTGAGATTCAAACAATTCCCTAGTATCTTTCCTTTCACCAGTAAAAAGGAAAAAATCTAATTTTGCCGAAATCTTCTGAAACTGGAGAACAACTTTTTTTTTTTTTTTCAACTGATATCATTCTACCAACTAAAATCAAGAAACAATGTAATCATTTTGAGAAAGCAAACACAAAGCATACATCACTGTCCCATTTCAGTCTCTGTTCAATCTAATGGGAAATCCCTGGGACCAGCCCTTGACTTCCCTGTGCCAGACAAAAGCAGTGCTGGACCGGTGTGGAGATGAACAGAAATTCCCTATGGTAGCTTTTGCTTGAAATATTTATCATGAAAATTTCCAAGCTACAAAAAAAAAAAAAATGGTATAAAGAGAATGAGATCACCCAATACCGCCTCCAGACGGTTGCAAGACATACATGTACAGTGTGTATAGAATGTATGAAGAAAAGGTTTCCTTGTTATTGGCATAATTTTGTCCATTTTTTTAATTTTTTTTTGCTGATCACTCTCTGGAATGACATGAAGCAATGGGATTTTGTTTTTGTTTTATGTTTCTATAATGTTTGCTCAACACCTCCTGTGTCTGACGATGGGAAGTACTAGGGTAGGCACAACAATCTCCCACTGAAGCGCTTGGAATGAAAGTACCTATGTCACATTTCATACATTAATGATATCAATGTATAGAAAGCCCAATTCATATAAAGAATAGAAATACCTTTGAGGGATTAACAATACAAAATTTCAAATGCCTGTGCCCACAAACCAAAGAATCTAAAGTTGGAGGAGCTCAAACAGCATATGATTGCAGGAAAAAAACAAAAACTTTTCTCCCCTTGCACTCGTGAACCAGAACAGACCTGCGGGCTATGGCAGGTTCCTCTCTGAAACATAAACTGCTGATGGCTCTCCAGGTCTGTTCCTTCAACTGCACTTGTTTGCACCGAGAAAACATTTCCTGCCACACTCAGAGGAAGCATTTACAACAACAGCTAGTTGAGGTATACAAAGCATGCACACATTTATTCACAACTGGTAAGCTTAACAAAGCTTAACTTAAAAAAAAACAAACAAAAATGAGGGACTATGGGGAGGATACAAGGACCACGCCGGAGACGATTGGACTGTACAAATGTAGCTGCCAGACAGGGCTGAGCACATGGAATAACCAAAAATAATCAGGAAAAGACATCAACGTACCAACACTGCCACGACATGACAACCACTCAGGAGATCAGTATTCCTATAGCCACCAATTGAGGCCATTTTTACCACTGGCCATGTTAATTCTGTTTGTTATGTTCTATTACATTCTTCAGCCACCAGCAAATGGCTAGGCTATCTCAATTTCCGCTGGCCAGATATGTAAGGTATAAAACAAACATTGTGAAAAAGGAAACATTTACTTTGACTTTCTTAAATTTGAAACTTACTTATGGGATGTCAATCCGTCTAAATGAAAAAGTAGGAAAAGTTTCTGTTAGCAACACATAGAACTGAAGTACATTAATGGTAAATATTACTGAATTAGAGGCTATCAGAGAAATTGCTGACAGTCAAAAGTAGGAAATCCTACTGAAGTAGGAAATTTGACATCCCTGTTACATTATAGAAAATTCTGAAAAATTCACAGTATGATGAAAATGTTTTCCTCTTATCACATTTTTCTCACATTTTGTTTTGCTGCACATACTTGAACTAAAAGGAAGAATTTGTGTTCCTTTTTTTTTTTTTTTTTTATTTTTGGCAAATTCTGTTTATTTTTATATAACTCATGTGCCTGGCAAAAGGAATTGATCTGGCTGATGATAAACAGGGTTCAGCGTTCAACTCTTATTCTGGGGACTAATACTGTGACAGTTGTCACAATGCACACTGTCTCAATTGTCTGCAGGTGTCACAATATACATTGTAACAATTGTCCAGTGCTGTAAGTTAAGCAGATTAAAAAAAAAAAAAAAACTAAATGCTACTTACGAAAATATTTCACTGAGGCAAGAAACCAGCTTTCAGGCTGTCCAAAGGAGATGTAAAAATCTGACACAACTGTTGTGAAGATAGAGGCAAACCACCATCAGTAAAACTGTTGCTCAATGGAGTACTGATCTCCAAGAATGGTCTGAGCCAAGGACAAAAGCACCAGCTCGCACACTTTTCATGAGATGAAAAAATAAATATCAGCCTTATCATCTCGACCCAAAGCAAAGAGATAATTCACACAGTTCTGATTTCCCTCATGTTTCTCAAACAATCCTAGACCTGGGGCCAAAACAGATACAGTCTCCCCTCCCCAAATGAATAAACACTTAAGGAAGATAAAAATCTGTATAAGCATATAAATATCTCATATATCTGCATATCTGCTCAGCATATAAATAAATATTTGGAAGCTAATGGCCACCACTCTGAGCCCGACTTGCAACTGCGGATGTCATAGATAACTTTGCATTTACTCTATTACTTTATTTTCAAGATATTTATACATTTTTTTAGGTTGAAATGAAGACACATTTTTTTGGGCGGGCTCTCTATGTTACAATAACCTTAATATAGATCTGTTTATATATTATGATCTCTGGTGCTTCTGTCTCCGGTCACAAAGGGGCAGTAATGCATATACACATACACGTATATCAAATGTGCTGGTACGAGGGGTCACTAGCCAGCACATACAACAACAGCCAAAGCAGATCAAGTTTCTGATCTATCACATCATAAATAAACAGAAACATGGGGCAAATAATAACAAGCAAATGAAAATAAAATCCAGCACAGCAGACACTGTTAAGTGCTATCTCTCTTCTAGGAGAAATTTTATCCTGAGGTGAGAAGAAAAAAAGGAAGAGGAAATGCAGAGATGTGTTTCTCTTGAGCATATCCACAACATGTGAAATCTCAGCCTCACCTGGGTTTTGCGAGCTCACAGATGACAGAACCATGTCCAGAAAAGGCAGGAACAAATGACAATGTGAACGTCACAGAGGTGAAAGTCAGTGATGGCTAAAAGTAGAAAAGTTGATGACAACCAAAAAGTGGGAATTCTGACTAAAGTCAGAACTTGAACTGAAAGTGTACAAAGAATAAGAACGATAGCTTGGAGTCATTAAAAGGTAAAGTGTATACAGTATGTCTGGGAGTGGTTGATGTGGCTCAATGTTTCTGGCAAGTTTCTGTTGACTTGTAGTGGTTGAGCTCAGCACAACAAGGATCTGTGAGAATTTAAGATAGGAAATGGTCAAAAAAACACTTCCACATTTTGGTGTTGTAACAAGAAGAGCAGAGTGACCTGTCAAGACATCAACCCAGGACAGGACACAGACAAAAGCTGGACAGAGGTGATGGAAAACCAGACTCAGGAGGGAGAGAAGATTAAGACAATAAATCAAAGCATACCCGATCGCTCACAATATAAAGTTGGCAGTGAATATTTTATAGCTTGCAACAACAAACAAATATCAGCAGTATAATAATAAAAGGTTAGACATAACATAGCTGCTAGCAAAACACAGAACTAAAAATACAAAATATAAAACCCAGCGATGTGAATCTGTCTACACTAAAAAGTAGAAAAGTTCTTGCCATAGTTTTTAGCAACATGTAAAACTGAAGTGGGTTAATAGTAAATGATACTGGATTTGAGGTTAGCAGAGAAATTACTGACAGCCAAAAAGTCTACTTTCCTATTGAAGCAGGAGATTTGACATCTCTGATAACCAAATAACAATTAGTATCTGATACAATTCATCTTAAAGGCAGGGCAGAAGGATGTACACCTAAATATCTTACTAATCTCCCTCAATGGAACTTCTTTATCTGAGCTATTTTCAAAGCTAAGACAGGCCACCCACTAGTTCATTGAGAAGACTAGCGTCATACAAGACTGACAAAAGTATATCAGAGTTGGACCAACTTGCCCAACTCTAGCTGTGACCTCCCGGCCAAATCTGTTTTTTTTAGAAAGCATGAGATGTATTCAGTTTGAGCCCGACCGGAACATCAGCCAAGTTGGTTGACCGCGGGGGACCACAAAGGGAGGGACAGCACCCCCCCTCCCCGAGTGCAACCCGAAGGCCCAACACAGGCTGTGACCGCCGAGCCAAATCTGTTTTTTTTTTTTTTCACAAGAATGAAAAGAGACACCCAGACCGGCGTTTTTGTTTTGTGCTATGTGTTTGTTAGGGAAAAGGTCGAGATAACCTCCATCCAGGAGGTTGAAAGACCAAGTCCTGAACCCGCGGATTATAATCCGGGGCAGGCATTTAACAGATTATATTAAGATATCTGCTCTATAGAAATTAACACTTCTTCCCGAGTGTTTAAGAGACTCCAAGGTCAAAGTCTCCCAACATGAAATGGAAGAGATGAAATGACTAATTGTTCCATTAAATAAATCAGGGTAAAACCCGACATGTTTCTTTTTGTGTTCTTAGTCACATTCACAATGGTCACTTCTAGAATGCCACTAGACCGCTGTACCTTATACAAACTACCCAATGTCTTTCTTGAACTAAAATCTTTATTGACAACAGTGTACCAGTATTGTAACAATCAAATTTAAAAATGTTTGGTAGTAGATGTAGCTGTACCTGAACAAACAAGTGTAAATAAGTGGAGAAGAGGACCTGTAAAATCAAGCACAAATATTTATTACAAGTAAATGGCACTTTTGTAATGTTTGACCACAGAAAGGAATAACAACAATAAACCAAGTTCTGCACGTAAACAAACAACATGACAAAAAAAAAAAAACTAATTTGTCATGATGCACGAGTACATTTATACATAAATTTTGTATTTGCATAGCAACAATACCTGGCACACTACATGTATTTTGCCTTAGTGTGCAAGTGCTCGCCTTTCAAGTTTTAAGTTCTCACATATGTTTATCAAGACATAATATGTACCTTACCAACACCAGAAAAACATAAAATCATTTTCCTGTTATTTAAAAAAGAAACAGTACATTTTCTTAGTACACTTTTAAAAGCTCATTCTCTGGCTTTAAATTAAGAAACTGAATTTTTTTTTTTTTTTTTAAATTCAGCAGCAAACAAAGAAACAAAAAAAACAAAAAAAAATTCACTGATAATCATAATTATCTGGTTGTATTCATTAAGTACGATAGAGATATGTGGTAAAACTCTCCATTCCTTTTGTCCCTTTTTATACGAAAAGAACATGATAAAACAAACAAAAAAAAACAAACTATGCTGACAGATTCCACAGTCCAAGTTGTAAACATGGGACAAAGATAACCTTCCCCACCACATATATCAGTTCAGCCAGTTCTCCCTGACCACCCACGAGCAGGTAAATCTTTAGATATTATTTTGACAGTCATCTTGCAATCCCTCAAAGACATTATTGGACAGTCAGGTGAAAATGACTGATATGAAAAAAAATTAACCATCCACTCTCCATAAGCTTCCGTTAACTCGAACGGTATGGTCCACACTCAGGAATGCATGTCCTCATTGAATATATTCATATTATTAATATTATTATGCAAATTGAATTCTGACTAATTTAATACTATGCACGTCTAGGAGAATCATGTATTTCAGTTCCATCTTATCTCACTTAAAACCATCTTAATATTCAAACTGTCACTGTGATTCAAAGCTTCTTGTTTTTCCTGCCCCGCAAATTGCCTGCCAACTTCTGCTGTGATTTTGTGTGTGCAGAGAAAACGGCTTTCATCTCCTGCCAACTCTGGTACATCAACAGAACGGGTATCACTAACCACAGGCCGTTGAAAAACACCAGGTAAACCCATAGGAACATGAAATTGCTGGTGTCCAGGTTTTCAGAGCCAGTCAGCCATTCAGGGCAAAATGTCATCCATCCTGGCAAGAGAAAAGAGAAAATATCACACAATGAAGTAGGGCACTTGTCAAATAGAGACGACTAGAGGAATCATGATTTTTTTTTCAGAATGGGGTGAATTTTTAAAGCAGGATTTTTTTTTGTTTTGACACAAAGTCCTCACATATCCATTTTTAAGGAAAAACGTATTTTCAGAGTTAAATTTGCTAAAACATATTGAGTAAACATTAAAAGAATGTGCAGGTTAGTGACATGATCTGAATGAGGAATAATCAGGACTGGCAAAATTCATGAGCCACTTTCCAACTTAATTCAGCAATAACTTATCAAGCCATCCTAAATCATCTTTAACTGGCGGTATTTTGACTTCTAGTCAAGGTAGAACATCAACTTTTTTTAATCACTTGAAATGGACATGAATAAACAAGAACAAACAGTGATACCAGTAAATCTACAAGTATATGCTCAAACACTGACCAGCATCTGATTTCATCACATTGTGCCTCAAATAGTAACAGACAAGCCCATTATCATACGCAGGAATCAGCATTTATGAGTGAGATTGAGAAATGTTGCACAAACGGGTGAAAAATGAATCAGATGTCAAATTTTTCATAGTTCCAGATATTCTTGTCAGAAGAAAGGGAATAAATGCACTTTACTGTGATGCAAAAATGACTTAGCTATGACTCCTCTAGGCCGAGATGTTCTTATTTATAAAGGTAAGTCTTGCTAGGTCAGCGAGATCCGGTTGTATCAATGAAACCCTTATTGACATGCGATTCAATTCATCCAATCATGCAAAAAAATATTTCGTGAGCTCTTTTTACTTCACATTTTGTTCAAATTATTTAAAGATCCTGGTCTTACCACAAATTCAATTTTAGATCACGAGAATTTTTTTGCCAGGTACAGAATTTCCTATCTGTAGAGTCAGACAAAACTACTTTCACAGTCAATCTACATGTACATAACCTACTCAGTTCCAGTCCAAGGCAACTGATAATTAATGCACCATACATAATTCAGCAAAACACGACAGTGAGCTGCTAAAAGTTTCCTCAATTCCCTCAGTTTTACACGATCTTCTGTGAGGGGCCAATGATGGCTTCCATGCCTCAGTAGCTCATTCTCCTAATGTGTCAGGAAATCAAGAAAGTTCTTAAATTCAGATAACCTTTTAATTTTCAAAATTTTCATGTTGTAGCATCAGATAGCAGCACTTTCAGGGTCATGAATTACAAGCTGGAGACCACAATCTGCTACACGTTACCTCCATACAGCTCGCAAACACACAGAACCAGCTGAGCATAATGACGATAGTATCCGTCTGTCATTATTCCGCGGATGACCACCAAACAAAGAGGGCCGGCCAGGAAAACTGTCAGGATTTCCAAGGAGACAACAGTGGCATCTGAGATCAGCCAACGGAAATCTGCCTTGCCATACTCTTTCCCTGTGATAATACGTAAGAAAAAAAAATTACAAAATGCTATTAAATAAGTGACAACTAACACAACCTCTAGTTTAGTAAAGGTTTTTATGACTTGTGTATCATCAAAATGCCACGTAAAAATGTCCTCCGAAATCCTCCTTTAAAAACTGAAACCACAGATTATAACTTGCTGTCCACTGGCTGTACAGACACTGCTGGTATGGTACAGTAACAATGTAATAATCTACAATCTGACAGTCATATTTTAGCATGATGTAATAACACCGTCTAAAAATATCCGAGCCAATGATATCTGATTTTTCTACATTGCTAAAAATCATGATAACTATTTTTTTTACAACAAAGATTCTAACATATGGTAGGCCACAATGTATACTAAATGTCAACTTTTATTAACAGTTTCAACTGTCACTGGAAAACTAATTATTACTTTCAATATTTATAAGAACTGTGCTCTCACAGCAAGCAATGCCTCATTGAATCAGAGCTCGGAATGTCTGGGGCACAAAACTTTGTCTTTTGATAAACTATGTGACAAAAATGTTGAGAGAGGCCCAATGCTTCTATCAACATTCTTCTGATTGCTGTATGATATAGAATATCAGCATTTTCATCAACATCATCATTCCGATGACACATTATGTAAAGGAAACAAACTGATTCACATCAGGTTAATGAGATAAATTTGTATCTGAATGAACATCAAAATACATTAACAAAAAAAAAAAAAGAATGAAAATCAGACACAGATACACACACACACACAGAGCAACAGCTACAAAGATGAAAGGTTGGCATTCTTTCTAGGACTGTCTAGATATAAAATCACAATGACTAACTGCTTGAAAACTTACAGAGAATAGCTGTGAAATGATCCGAGGTATTGACTGTCCCAGTCAGAGAGAGAGCAATAAACGGTCCCTCCTGCACAAATAAGATCAAATAAAGAGTGAAAGAAACGACAATATGCACAAGTACATGCATATATACGTATATTGTACAGAAAACCATATTTCATATGAGGTACGACACTATGATATCAGGCACTCGTCAAATTTTGAACATATGGAGTTATTGGTATCACTGTGAAGATTATCCATTTCCCTTTCTGTGTGTAAAAAAATTATTGCTCTGCCTCAAGTTGAAGTTGACATATTGGCAGTTAAAGACAATGTGGGTGACCTGTTGCTGCAGCTGAATTTAGTGAGAAAATGGCTGATCACTCTTGTAAATCCTTCTTTACCTTTGTTAGGCCATGCCACTATATTACAATTTTTGGGCCTTTATTCGCTCCATTTCAGTCAGCTGAACTCTGAAACGCATTTATAGATTGATATTGAAGGGTTTGGTGAAGAAAAAAAAATACATTAAATATTCATTCACTGTTTAAAAACACGTGATTTTTCTCCGGCCGGCTCAGTTTGACAAGTGCCGGATTTCATCGGGGGGCATCTCATGTGCTAATGTTCATTCAGTCTCCCCCCCCCCCCCACTCCAATTCCTTTTTTTTTTTTCAGTAACGCTAAGTGATATGTAAAAGAATTTAATCGGCATAAATTAAAAGATTAAAAAATCAGTAAAATTTTGTAAATGAAATGAAATCATGCAGCATGTATTGGTTTCTCTCTCACTTCATGAGAAACTCTACAATGAGAATCTACATAATGTGGATCTTTTACAAAATGCAATATTACAATGACAAATGCAGCATAGATATTTCTTTTCATTGCTGGGACTGAGAGGAGATGTCACAGTACAGCCATGGTTTCAGGCAGAAATTTACAATATCTATGCATGAAGTTGAAGATACTTGCAATCTTTGGTTAACCACTGTGGTTTTTTTGTTTTTTTTAATAAACATGATCAGAGATTTAATACCAACTTTGGATAAATCAAGTGTAAATACTGACATCATTAGAGTTGAAATCTTGAATCCTGAAGTCCCAGTGTTTAAGCCCTTCACACCCAATTAGGTTAATGCCGTTCACAGCATTGTTCCCTATACACTGGTCTGTGACTGAGGGCCTTATTAATGGGGGACTAACAAAGGCAAGCTCTTCAGCGAATGGGTTCTGATGTGGGTTGAAAGGTTAAACAATCATCCTGGCCATTGTTTGTCTACTAATGAATGATTAGGTGATTCTTACTGCTGGTTTGAGATTTTTCTGGGCAAACAAGAACAGCTTTCTCCATGTTGAGTGTGTCTGTTTTGTAATTAGACCTGACAGTTTCTAATCTTTCTTGCTTCATGATTTCATCACTAATGTCCAGCTACTCTCCAACATCCAGAGAGTTTCCATGGTTCAGCATCATTGCTGATTGTTGAATGAAAGATGATAGATTTATGTCTAAACAGTTTATGTTACCCAACTGATAATTGTACTTATGTCTCAAGTGTGTCAAAATAGTCATTCCAACCAAAGTACCAACTAAAGTAGGACAACAAATGACCAGTTAGGAAGCTAAACTGTTCTCCCAAAACCAATCTTGGGCACTCCTTTCACAGAGAAATGATTGTTTGTTTGTTTGTGTTGGGGTTTAACGGCACATCAGCACAATCAAGATTATATTGTGCCAAACACGGCAAGATATGTTTACAGCTCAAGATAAAGAAGAGAGGAAACGGAGCGGGACAGAGGACAGGAGCAAGGAGAGAGAGACGAGATGTCACCCCTGGAATGTTGAGGATGGTATTCCATGGGAGACATCCCACCAGCAGTGGGCTTTCACTACCTGCAGGTGGTAGTAAAGAACCTATTTATATAGTCTGGGTCCCTGTGAGGGAGAGAAATGCTTACAGGCAAGTCCATATATAGGTTGATTACACAGCTACACATCCTCTATCACTCCTCCTCCTTGCCTCCCTGTTCCAACCACCCTCTCCTATTTTACCTCACACCAAGTGCTGGGTGTGCATTTCTCTCAAATGGACAATATATGACATGAACCTACACCACAGATATTCATGTGTCCTGTTCCAAAATTGGGCTCTTAGTTAGGCAAATTTATAATTTCAGAGTGGGTTCTGTGACAGGTAAATCATAGATGAAAAATGCCATTTTGTAGGACAAGCAGGTACTTATGTGGACAGAGCCCTAATGTTCTAGGGCACAGGCTACTGAATCACAAAATGGGCTAGACGCTGACAGTGATCTTCATGCCAAGACCATAGTGTCCAACACACTACTGAAACAGATACTCTCTTTGTGATATTAATTATTGGGAGAATCGCTACATACGATATTGTACATGACAAAATGCAAACTGACATTGTCAGTAGGAATGAAAGTCTATAAAATTCCAAAGAATCCAATGGTGCCTAATGCAAATTTAGACTGATTTCCAAGAAATGTAGCTAACGAGAAGTTAGTGAATCATACCAGCAGAAAGTGAATGAGTACATCAAAGATAAGCCATGACAGGATCCATTTCTCCACCCGAGGCTGACCTTCGCCCAGAACTACGAAAGCCATCAGGAGAGCAAAGGCAGCTATAACAGCCGTCGTCAGGAGAGATCCCACCATGACAGTGTCAACTTCCAGCTCCATCTTTGGTTCTCAACTGTAAAAATTAAAAGTACCAAGATAACTTCACATTTCCTATGAAAGCATTGAAATTTAAAAAGTAAAATAAATAGCCTAAAGACATGTAATTTTATGTTAGCATAAATAAATAAACTGATACCTACAAAAATCAATAAATAAAATACAAAATATCAGTAAAAGAAAGTTGACAATTGACATAATATAGATCTAAATATTTTTTTCTAAAAAAAAAAAAAATCAATCAATCAATTAATCAATACCTTAAAAATCTAAAGTTTGAGAGGAAAGAGAGAGCGAAAGTGACAGAGAAAGAATAAATTCTTTGGCTTAAATCTAGGATCTGGATCGCTCTGACTAGAACAGATCAAAAAGGTTACATTTATTTACCCTTTGGAATTGATCTATACTAACTCTCTAGGCTATGAGTCAATGATGAAAATAATCTCCGTCTCCGTCGTAAGACAAGCTATGTCGGCATGTCGCTAAAGTCATTTTACTGATAAATAAGAATTAAACTCTGCAATGTTCATTACGCTGGCTGTAATACAGATCCATAATCCGATCAACGACATTATAAGGCAGGCAACTTACTACTCGAGCTCCGCTGCGAGAACAGAACTCTCACTTGCAAACAAACCACAGGAAGACAGCTAAAACGATTCTTTACTTTCGCTTTCTGAACCGGAAACGGAATCTCTGTCTCTGTAGTTTTTTCAAAGAGTTTTATTCTGTTATTATATTATATACTAATATCAATTTTCTCGGATCAAACATTTTAATACTCAATTTTGCTTAATGAAGAGAAAAGTGAATTCAAACAAAGTGACTTACGACCAGACGAACCCTCACCCAGCGGTGAGGTGATGAGGTATTTCGAGAAAAATCACATGACCGAGGATTTTCGCTCACACGCTGATTTGTTTACTTGCTCTGCGCATGGCAAACAAATCTTGACGAATGATGAGCTTTCAAACCTGTCACATCATATAAACAAAACCACATGTGAGCAATTTTGCCTCGGTCATGTGACCGATCTCGAAATACCTCATTGGTGAACTCTATCCCTTTTTCACATGACATGATTATATATCTCCAAATCACACAAAATGGAGATAGGACAACAAAGTACTCAGCTCGCGATTTGAGTTGGCGATTATTGGTCACCTTTGTCTCCAGTAGCAATACATATGTTTGTTTTATAAAGACTTTCAAAAACAACAATTTAATTTCTGCCTCTTAGTGATCATTTTATTTTACCCTGACAAGACAACAGATATAATAATGCATGATTTTGGGTAATGAAAGATCTAGATTGCTTCTTTTCTTGTTCTCTTCTTACAGCTGTTGGGAAAAAAAATCTTGACTCCCCAGTCTCTGTTACCACCAACATGGAGTTGAGTTTGTGTAGCTCTAATTCTTCAATCGCCAGCCACTGCTAGGTTGGCTTTATAGAGGTCTGCGAGAGGCCTGATAAGGACTAGTGTGGGTATAGATCACAGCTTATCAAAGTAAAATCGTGTTGGTACTCATCTCTGGACCCCCGCGGGGGCTGGGGTTTATAAGTAGGTTCTCTGCTTCCACCTGCAGGCGGTGTAAGTCCGACATCGGTGGGGTGTCTACCATGGAATGCCACCTTCGACATTTCAGGGGAGACATCTCTCCTCTCTCTCCATGGTCCTGTCTTCTGTCCTGCTTTCTTTCCTCTCTTCTTCTTTGAGGTGTAAACGTTTCTTACCGTATTGACACAACATAGTCGCAATCGTGCTGATATGTCGTTAAACCCTAACACAAACAAACAAGCAAACTCATTTCTGATACTATCGATACATGGAAAGGGAGTTCAATGTAGTTTTCTCTTTCTTCGAACCCTAGCTACTGAGCTGTTGCCCTAACATGACATCAAGATTGATCGAATAAAGATGTTATTAAAGAGCTTTTCAAGTTTCATCTTCTTCAAGTTACAACTTTCTGAAGCAACAACTTATTGGTACCATTTTCTACTGCCACGGCTGTTAGTGAAGTTTAATTTGGTTTGCCAATCCTTCAGTACCCAGACATTGCAAAGTTGGCCTTTAGAGGCAATAATAAGGTTGTCAAAGACCTAATAATGTACAATGTAAATTTGTTTCTTTGCTGACACAACATAGTTCAAACAACAACAACAACAACAACAACAACAACAACAACAACAACCAACAACAACAATCCTGCTTCTATAAGTGAAAAGAAACTTTTAAGCCGTTTTCACATTTTTCAGTCTCCGAGCATTGTCAGGCTGTCCTAATAGGGCTTCAAGAATAACGAAACGAGTATTGATAATGAACGGTTGAGAGTGTTCCCTCTTTATATTACATCTTATTATAGCAAAATCTAGTTGACACCAATCTTTGCCCACCATGGATGTTAACGACGCTGTATGCGATTTCCTCATTCTTCACTATCCATATACTTGATACAGCCGAGTCTGATCTTTTTAAAATACTCTTTCCAAAGACTTGATAATGAACAGTTCAGCATGGATCCACGCTTTGTTATAACTCTCAAAAGAACAATTTTGATGGGACCATTTGTTGCTTCCATCGGCGTGGATGAACAAAGGTCATTCTTCGGACCCCAGGCATCGTGAACCTGACCAAACATAACTTCGAGACTGATCGAGCAAGAGCGTTGCTAATGAGCAGCTTTGATTCCTTCTTCTCTCAAAGTTACAACTTCTCAAAGAAAACTCTTGATGGTACTAACCTCTGCCCACCACGGGTGTTAAGGAAGAATCGTGCAGTCCCTTCATTCTTCGATCCCCAGACAGAGCTAAGTTGGCCCTTCGCAGGATTGATCGGCTTGTCACTGAAATCTCCGACGCAAGCCGTATCGATGCGGAAATGAGCCGCGCGACGCGTGAGCGCATTGATTTGGCAGATTTGGTTCGGGCGATCATCGGCAGCCGGGAAAACCGCAGTGAGAATGCGGACCACCGAATTGAATTGGATGCGAGAGGTTTCTCCGCCCATGTTCTCGGCGTTGGAGCCCGGCTTGAACGTGTCGTTGAAAACCTGCTCGACAATGCTGTGTCCTTTTCTCCCCCTGACGCAGCG
>JBCAUA010604442.1:0-16140 GCA_038406235.1 Peronia verruculata
AAAGCACTAGAAGGAAGCTTCTCGATGGCTGATGTGTGTATAAATACAGAGCCCAGTCAGTGAGAGAGAGGTGTGTCTAGAGTACGAGTGTACTATCATTAGATAGTAGCTGCCTATGCGTGTTCTGCGCCTGTACTTTATTGTATATACTGTGTAATATAGCCAATCACCTGGATTAAATTCTGCGTTATTATTCGACTTGGAGGTCTCTTGTTTTGATTTCTCCGCTATTGTGTGAGTCTCCTCCACATCCACTGCCTGACTGCCACTTATATGTCAAGACCACATCAACTCAACACTGAGAACTCGCGACAATATCCATCTATCCACTTATTCACCTATCCATCCACCCCACTGTCCATCCATCCATCCATCATCCATTTATTAATTTGTGTATCTACCTGGTCATCCAGTCATCCATCCACTGGTATGGCACTTTATTCATTCACCCCATATCTCAATCATCTGCCTACCCATTCATTTGTCCATTT
This sequence comes from Peronia verruculata, assembly GCA_038406235.1. Taxonomy (NCBI): domain Eukaryota; kingdom Metazoa; phylum Mollusca; class Gastropoda; order Systellommatophora; family Onchidiidae; genus Peronia; species Peronia verruculata. The sequence goes on from JBCAUA010604442.1 coordinate 492, forward strand.
ATCCATTTTCTTACCACACTCCAGGTCCGCAGTGCCAGGACCAGAACTGGATGTTCCACAAGGGCTATTGCTATTACATCAGCCCCAATTCTGGCACAGACTCCAGTCTGACGTGGTTTGAATCCAGACGCAAATGTCTCTCTATGTCGGGAGATCTTGTCAGCATCAGCTCTAACGACGAGAACAACTTTCTGACCACTGTGGTAATGTTCACCTTTCCACCATTCTGTCACTTAGGCTTTTCACTTCCCTGTTTTTTTTTCGCCTTAGTTTTTCTTCATTGTTGCTGCTATTTGATTGATGTTTGGAAAATGAATGTGAAACTGTCTAGAACCTCATGTGTAGAACGGCAGAATTGGTGAGGTACCATATGAGATGCGACACGATGAATTCAGCTGTTCGTCAAACTGAGGTGATCGGAGAAATCACGTGTGAACAAATTTTTAAGGCAATTTTTTTTTTCTCCACAGAACCCTTCTATATCGATGGAAAAAGACATTTCAGAGTTAAATTTACTGAAATACATTGAGTAAAAGCCCAAAAATTATAATTTAACGGCATTGGTGAAGAAAGATTAATAAGGATTTACAAAAATGATCAGCCATTTTCTCACTAAATCCAGCATTGGCAGTAAGTCACCCTCATTGTCTTTAATTTTCATTATCTCAACTTCTTCATAAGGTAGAACAAAATTTTTTTCACATGCAGAAAGGGAAATAAATGATCTTCACAGGATACCAATAACTCCATGTGCTCAAAATATGACGAGAGCCTGATTTCATCATGTCGTGTCTCATAAGTCACACACCCAGGGCAAAGAATCAGATGTAGAAAAGAATTTTGTCGAGCAAATGAGATTTTGCTTTACTTTTGGTTGCTGGGATTTACGTGAATATTTGGACGTTGAAGCTAAATTGTTTTCATATCAAAGTCAAGATATGCACATTATTTTGATAGATTTCTAATTCTGCTGTCACCGATACATTACAACATGTAACATTTGACATCTGACAGGTTCTTGATTGACCTAGTCATCCAACATGTTATTCTTGCAAAAATCACAGAGAGTACGTTGTAGAAACAGAAAGTGACATGACAGAGAAACACTTGCCGAGTATGTCAGTGGCCAAAGGTTGTGTAAGGGCGTGAGATTCCACACCGAAGTGAAAATAACTGCAAGAAATTTCTCACCAATTCAGTCACTGTCCATTGTTGCCATGTATGTCGTTCTGTGTCCATTCTGATGTTTCTTCAAGTTTGAACGGGGGGGGGGAGACGACTGTTGATCTTTTCAGTAATTCCATTTTTTTTAAGGAATTATTTGACCACCAACAGGGAGAATTGTTTAATTATCACAGCTGCCATGTTAACTCTTGTGACCCCTGGACTTATTACTGCAACTTCTTACTGGCTCGTCAGCCAGATATATTGAAAAGCTAGTGAATGAGAAGTTAGTTTTTGTCCTTTGGAGCTCAACAACTCGGCCGTAAGCAATCATGACCGTGTGACTGATATCTTGGTCTCATCATCCCATTTCAGTGCCACTTGTCTGGGAATGGTTTATAGATGTTTTCAAGATAAATTATCACTTTTTCATTTTTCAGGTGAGTTTGCAGAACAGAGAACAGATCTGTAACTTTGATCTGAAACCAAAATGGACTATTGAGAGCATTTTTCAGTGAAAGAGAGTACAAAAATTGTGCAAGATGTATTTTTCAACAAAAAATTTCCCACTGGCATATAATCATGTATTTGGTAGAAAAGTTTCCAAACACTGGAAGTGCAAGTAACAGTAAGATTGGCCAGAGTGCCCCAAGGTCACAGAGAAGTTCACGGTTTATTTTCAAGACGTCAAATTCACGGTTTATTTTCAAGATGTCAGGGATCAGTTGGACAGTCGTCCTGCAAGTGGTTGGGAATTTTCTTCCCATGGTATTCGTGTTGAAATAACCTCTGACCAAGAGTCAGTAACTGTTGCAAAATAAAGTCCCACAATCTTTGTCATCTCTTCTACTTAAAACTGTTCACAGTGGTTCACCTTGATATCGAACAAAAGTTACACGTCTTCTCGGCAACTCATCTGAAAAAGAACATGGAATAATAATTTCTCTCAAAATATGAGTCTTGATTTTTGTCCCTCTAGATCATTAGTTGGAATCAGATTCATCTTCAGTGTCTATGCATTGAGAGAACAAAAATAAAATTTTTTATTTGCTCATCTTGGTGAATGATCTAGAAAAAAAAGCTAAAAATTTACAGAACCGGATGCCTGAGCAGGTGAAAATCACCAAAGGAAAAAAAAAGTACTGAGTCAAACCACTGAAAGAAAAACTATGACGTGTACATATCTAAAGAAATCAAACTTTAGATAGTTGAATCTTGCCCCTTTGTTCATTCAGAAGAAGACAGTGCTTTAAAAAATGGCATAAAGAAGCATCAGTTTCAGTAAGCCAAACTTTTCTTCCATTCTGTTGGTTTGTTTGTTTTCCCCTCTACCTTTGGCTAGGATTGATGGCGAAGATAGGTTTACACTTTAGAAAAAAAATCCAACTAAGTGAAAAACTGTGAATAGTCAATGAAATTGGTATCCTTGGAAAGAATAGATTTTTTTCTAAAAATTCGTGGTTCAGGGTTTGATGAAATAAACCTCATAAAGTCAGAGATAAATTTAAAAAACACAGTTTAAGAAAGAAAAAATATGAAACAAGTCAGTCCGTTTACTGGACATTATTGAAGATTTTCCAATGCTACTTTGAAAACTGAATCAGTGATAGAAGTACGATCACAACACAGCTTGTAAAAAGAGTGGATGAAAAGTTACAAGCTACAAGCTGAACCATTCAGGTTTACACCACTGATCCCCTCCACTGAGCCCAGGAGAAGAGATGGGCAGGACAGATTGTCATAAATCTGAGACTGGTGAATAGAAGGCATGGAACCTGTGGCAGGCCAGTGTAAAGGGCAGATTTTGGGGTTTGAAACAGCCGTGTGAAAAGATGCAAAGTCTATCAGGACTTAGATCTGACCAATCACTTGATTATTAATATCATTATCCTTTCTATAAAATACAGTAAAACTGTCTGACCGGCAACTAACAAAACAATTAAAAAAAAAGCGAATAACTTATATAAACAACTTGATTCTGATGCTAAAATCTCTGCCAAGTTCTCAAACCCACTTGGCTCTTCATCAGGGCAATAATGAAAACATATTAATGCAAATAGAATATTGCTGTACATGAAAGGAAATGAAATAGGAGAGGCTTTGCTTGTAAAGGAAATAGAAAAGACATTTAGCAATTAACTTTTTATAACCACATGTATTGATTTACAATGGTCAAATCAAATGAATATATGTAAGATTGTCATTCTGTCAGTCTATTTTATTTCTTTGGCATATATTTAACTTTTTAATATTTATCCCTAAGAATAACATCACCGAAGATTGTGTTGTCTTTCACTTTGGAAACAAATTGTGCTTTCCTTTTGATTACACTATAAGGTCAAAATCATCAAATCTAAGACTAAAGGGTGAATTACAGGAATACCCTAAGTACATGAATAATATAATGACAATCCAAACGCACTGTTGAGTGAATCTCTTGAAAAAAGATATACAGTATTCTCTGAAAGTGAAAAGGAGTGGGCAGAAGGCAATGCACTAGTTGCTAAAAGGGAGATTTCGTAAATAGGGTTCATCTTGATTCAGTCCTCCACAAATTGAGTGTCACTTGAGAGCCCATTTAGACTCAGCTCCAAAAGTACCTCTGGTGAGCCCGACTGCAAACCGGTTATCCTCATTTGACTTATACTGTGGTCAGGTAGATTAAAGTGATGTCCTACAGGGTATGTTTCAGGGTTCTCTTTGTCCTAAAACTACTCTTATGGTTGGAAAATCTTGCTCGCAATGGTATAATTGTTGTACCCACATATTGTTTGTTGTATAACATACGACAAGATGACATAGATCAAATTTTTGCTACTACAGTCTAAAGGACTTTTAATGTAATGTTTTGTTTCGTTGCACTGCTGTGGATATAGCAACACTCAGTGGCACAAGGGCATGTCATACATTTTGATTTATCACACGGTTGGAAGTAATTCTGAGTCCTGATGTAATTACTTGATCGTGTTTGGACCAAAAGATTGGGTAAACTGGGGGGAATTTTCCGTGCAAAAATGTGGGGATCCTTGAACATGTTTTTCATCTTCACTGATTTGGTTAGGATGTCGGCGTGCTTGTCATATAGCTCTCTCATGTTGGGTAGTTCCTTATTATGTTGTAATACATATTCAAGAGGGTGGTGGGTGTTTTTCTGTTTGTATCTCACTAATTCACCATCATTATTTCTATGTTTATCTGATCCATTTTTTGTTTTCTCAGCTGAGCCTGCGACAGAAGGACAAGTTCTGGATAGGCTTCAACCAGCTGGACCAGGAGTCCTACACGTTAGTCCAGTTCTTTACATCTGTCATATCATCTGTCATCTTTTGCTGTTTTATGCACCAACAGAAGAGATTTTTTTTTCAGCATATTTTAAATGATGAACTTAACTCAATTTAGTTAGCTTTCATGATGGTACTTGTCTCACCGTGGGTTTGTAATTAATTCAGGAAAATTGAAACTCTTAGTTCAGATTCAGATCAAACAGCTTCATGTCGAAAAAAGTAGAAATACGTTTATCTATCTCTATATTGGCGGAAACTTAATTTTTATTATAATAATCTCATAAGCAGGAAAAAGTGACCCATCTTTTCTATTGACGCGACCAATCACGAGTTAAAATAACTATGTATGTCCCTGTTTTTTTATCTTAATTTTCAATTTCCTGCCAATTACCCTATCTTTTCATATCATATCATTTCATAAGCTGGCCCTTTTGGACACTGAACCATCAAGTTTTCTGCCCCCCTTTTGTTCTCCACTCTGTTGGGCTGTGTTTATAACATCTACACACTCAATGATATATTCCGCCAGTGGTTCACTACATTATGTGGTTATTCTTCCAACTACATCCATCTCTAGAGTCATCTGTGTGTCTGTCCATCTGTCCATTCAATCATTCATCCATCATTCCATCCTCCATCGATACCATCCATCCATCCATCCACCCATCCATCCATCCATCCATCCATCCATCCATTGTTTGAATACACCTCTCCCAGCTGGTCGGATGGCACCCCTCCTGTCTTCTCAGCATGGGGAGCCAACGAGCCGAACAATGCCTATGGAGGACAGAAATGTGTCAACTTTGCCAGTGCCGGAGGTAAGAACTGTTTGCAGTGGGGAGTCTTTTTCACCAGCCCTTTTCCTTTCCTTTGCCAGACACGAGAGGGGCTGAACAAGCAGAAAAGAAAACATTCTCTTTCTTGTGCTCTCTACCTTAAATGTGTGTAAAGAAAAATTCATGGCGTAAAGAAAATGTTTTTATCTTTTCGTAACAATGTTATAAATTATTTTTTTTCATCCTTCTCTTGGATATCAAGAAGAAAGTTAAATGTGATTTTTGTTTCCTTTTCCCATTGCTTGTTCATCATTTGTTGTGATGAGAAAAGGGAAGTAATCGAGCTCGTCAAAAACCGGCTCCATTGTCTGTGTGAGAACTACAGACCAGAGACAAGTGTTCAGTCATTGGAATGCATTTATGTTAGGACAGACACTGTGTGAGGTGAATGAACTTGTGACGAGATGCTGACTTGAATATCTATGGCTAGTGTCAATAGAAAGAAATATTTCGTCGTTCAAATATCCTCTGTCCATGACCATCCTCTCAATTTTGCCCTCCTGTGTTTTTCTGCAAACATTTATGGATGGGCTCTTGATTTAAAACAATGACATAAATATGTCCAAATTGAATTGTGAGTGGGTAATTTTTTTTTTTTTTTTTTCAAAAATGAATCTAAATATGGGACAAAATCATTGGGTTTTTTTTTTGCGCAAATATCAGATTTCACAAATCAGATTTCCTCATCAACCAATTGAAATGTTAGAACAAAGTTGATCTACATTAAAGCATAGCTGCCAATCTTGACAAATTTATCATAATGATATGATCAGTTAGCTGAACTACAATATTCCAACCATAGCTACCTACATGTGTAGGTGACCTGCTTACTTGTTGATAAAAAGTATTCCTAACTCACTTTTATGTGTAAAAATTGAACAGTTCATACAAGTATTACAAGTGTGTCCATAAAAAATCAATAAAGAATTTCAAGTGAGTAATTTTTTACTTTTTTTATCATTGTTTCTGCGAGGGGTTGGCTGTCCTGCTAAAGTCTATGTCCTAATGTTACCTTCCCATATGCAGCTTCCAATATGTGGTGATTGTTCAGACTGGTGAAGTCAGTCCTGCCCATGGTCTCTCAAGGTCACATAATGTAAAGACATGGGATTTGCACAGCATGTGATATATTGAAGACCAAATCTTGGCTCTCCCTAAAGCCTGAGTCTGCAGACACAGAGAGCACCACCAGCAGTAGTTAGTTCTCTCTACTCCTTGTGGGGCACAAGGCCGTAGTACTTAGTACAATGTCATATACTCCTCTACTTTCTTCACTCTCTGATAATCTCCCTCACAGCTTCTCATATCAGGCTGGTGACCTTGGGCTCTGTGTGCAAACTCCACCTTCGAGCGTGTTTAGGGCTCCTTGTTGCCTCCTCCCCTGTGGGCTCTAATCAAGAGCCTGTCCAGTGAGATCTGTCGGCTCTTTCTGCAGTGTCAGCCTTATCCAACACGATTTTCTTATCCTGATCCCTGTCCGCATTGAGTCTTGGTTGATTCTCAAACTCCAGTCATGATTTGACATACTAACAGATCACTAAAAGTGTGGACCCACCACTAGAGGCATTTGTTCTTGAAATTCATTAACTCTGTACAACTCAAGTATGATATATTTGATGCACACTGGAGAAGTTTGAAAAAAAAAAAACAACTGACAGCTGAGACCATGTTGAGCATTTGATTTGAGAGATCAGTGATGAAGCAAGACTTTTAATGCAGATAGATCTTCAGTCAGCCCAAAAAAGGATATCATAGGATGGTTATAGGAATTCATGTTTGTCTCAGGAGTGATTGTCAACAAAATTTTTAAAATTTAAACATTAGGAAATTCTGTAGTGCCAGATTTAGTTTTTCTTTAACATTGTTGACTGATATGCATTTGATGTATAAAAAAAAAGAATATTCTCAATTCTTCACCTTCATCCATCATTCTATATATATCTTTCAACCTCCTGCTGGCGGTTATCTCAAATTTCATCCATCTGTGGACGTCAATATCAGCAGCTCCCACTCCTGTCTATTCTCAAATGTTGTCTTCTTGTCTTTTTATTTGTCTTCCCCGCCTGAGGCTGTCTCGGCTGTGGTTTGAAATCTGTTTTGGGTATTTAAGGAATAATACTCTGTCTGTCTGACTGTGCCAGGGATGTGGGTGGACGACGACTGTATGGATGACATGGGCTATGTCTGCAAGAAACTGAACGACTCCACAATGCCCAAGATAATTCCACCAACACCCATCATTCAAGGAGTTTGTCCCCCTGGATTCCTCAGTGAAGGTCAGTGCCATGTGACACCCCTTAGTCCCGTATTACAAATAGTTTATTATACTGCATGCACAAAATGTTTCAACCATTGTAAATGATATGAGGGATTTAGTTAGTAAAAAAATTTCATTTATGAAGTCCTTTAAACTGTACAGGGCACATTGTAGTTTCAGTTATGAAATTCACTTTTAGATTATTGGCCCTAAGCTCACATATCATTTTATTCTCTGAGCTTTGGAGGGTTAAGGAGTTGTTTTCTCTCTCACCTCTGCCCATCTCCTCAGCTCAGATTAAATCCAGTACATATACGGTAGCTCTATTTTGAAATAATTTTTATATATGATATTTTCTGACCATTGGAGAATTTACTCGTACATGACTGTCTTACAATTTATGAACCTGGAGATATTTCATAGAATGAGATAAAGACTTTTCACCCAAAGCTAATGTTTCTTATTTGAGATGATAGAATTTCCTAAGCTTGAAAGCCACCTCAGCTTTGTACCGGTAAAAAACAAGAAAAAGTAAGACTTCCCCTGATGACACAGTTATCACCTGTATCAATAAACCACCTGCAGGAGTCACCAACAAGTGCTTTTATGTGGGCGGACGTGGCAACGCTAGTGACCCCAAACTGTCCTGGGAAAGGGCTGGGGAGAAATGCCGAAATATGTCGGGCTCTAACGGAGTTGATATTGCCAGCATTAGCAGCCGGATTAATCAAGGTACGTCTTTCTGGGTAAATGGGTAATTGTCATATTTGTGTCAAAACCAGCTGAGTGTTTAAGACTTGTGTTGAACATTGACAGAGTCAGTACTGGTGACACCAGGTATGCTGAGGATGGCTGATTCTTGTCTTTGTGTGGAGTTAGAGCATGAGTGACTTGCTAGTTTTAGCACAGTTTTTGGTGCATTCAGTGATGTTTTTATATGGTTTTTTAAATTCACTTTTGTTCAGTATTCTCCATCTTCCATCCTTCCATCCACCCATCCATCCATCCATCCATCCATCCACCCATCCATCCATCCATCCATCCATCCATCCATCCATCCACTCCTGGATACTTACACCATCAATTTATGCTTTGCACACTTTGAAATGATTGAATATATCACTTATGTATAAAACTTCTTGACTTGCTGATTACAAACCAACCTAGAGTCTCCTGTGTTACAGATTATGTGACCCTTCTTCTGGAACAATTGGATACGGATTTGTGGATAGGGCTCAATAACAAACACAGATTCAACAAGTGGGTGTGGCAAGATGACTCGGAGGTGACCTTCACCAACTGGGCCAGTGGAAAGCCTGGTCACCATTACTCATCTGTGAGTGCCTGATTTGCACCTAGAAATATCACTCAACACCTGCCTCAGTTATTTCAAAACCAATTTCAAGGCTGGCAACATACATCATTTGAATTTTCATACATAGTTACTAAAAGGTTTAGCTCACAGTACATGGAAATGTTGACATGCTAGTGATTAATTCACCTCTGATCCAAGGCTGAGTAACCTTACTCACCTGCATGCACTCTTATAGATCAGGTTCATCAAAGGTCGGTAATCTGTAGGAGCAGGAGGGTGAAATCAGTCTATGTAGTTGCTCCGTGGTACCAACATTAACTGTGTCAACTGTCTGTGCAGGTAAAAGGTAGCAGTGATATAGATCTAGATGTCTCCCCAGAGTTGTTCATTGTATTTCACTCTCTAGAACCATTCAGTACATGTCTATATTTCAAAGAATACTGTCAGTGTTGACATAGTTAGTGCCTTGACTGTGCTTGTTGTATACAGCTGTCAGGATTGTGAGAATAGGTCATATTCGACTAAGCAAAAACCTGAAAATCCTGGGCAGATTGTTTATACCCCCTTGCTAAAAATAGATCACTCATTGGTATTTGTTGCCGCTCCACCACGAGATATGTGAACAGTTGTCACCGATTCCCATGCATTTTCATGTGTTTTTCGATGTTAGTTGAAACAGTTTGAAATGTTTGTATCCCCTAGCCTACTAAAATTAAACGTGGGATTTCCAGCTGTTCGCTTGGTTGAAACAAATCTTTTGACATATTCAATGGATTGGGATAATGAATGTCATGAGGATGATCAGCTTGAGTGCCGAACTGATTTCACTAGAAATGGTCAGTTTGAGTGCTGGCTTACCAGCATCATTGGTAACATATTTTTGAACATACATATAGCATGTTAGCTGGAAATAAAAGTAGAGACTGAGTTAGAACATTGAAGAAAAAAAGGGAGCATTTTGTTCTGATTTGTGTTGACAGCTCATTCAAGTGCTGACTTTTTGGTTCAAAGATGTTTTAATGGAAGAGAGACTCAGCATTGACGGTGACATTTGATCACAAGCTGCAGTTTTGATTACAAGTAGTCTGTCAAATTTCAGTAATGTTAGTTTTTTGTCTGACTATGTACAGAATTGTGTGAAAATGCTGCGAGATCCGCCCAAGACGGAGGACAAAGCTAAGTGGGAGGAAGTTTCCTGCTCTGACACAAACGCCTATGTCTGCGAGACGTTGAAAAGTAAGGCATTTGTTTGCACAGAAATCCATTAGTTTACACAGAAGTCTAACTTTGGTTAGACAATTTAAGTATAAGAAGGAGTATAATATAATCTGTGGTTTTGGCAAACTGTTATTAGAGATTTGTTACTTTAAGCAAAACGTTTATTTTTGACAGACTGTTAGATGTCTTGTGTCCAGGGTAAAGGTGTCGAAAGTTTCACCTGGAGATTTCAAGTTAGGGCCGTTTTTGACTATTTTCCAACTGAGATACCAAAATTATTTCTTTGTTTTCCACAAAACTAGAATTCAACCTTTTCCACACTGGAAACAAAACAATTGATATTTGAGTTGAAAATAGTTAAAAACATCCGTAACCCGCAGTCACCCGGAGTGACCTCCGATTCATTTGCCCTGGATGAGAGACAAATGTCATGTGACCAAGGCAAATGAGTCAGAGGTCGCCACGGGCAACGAAGATATACGGCTGTTTTTGGTAGTTTTTAACTACTTTCCAACTAAGATATTACATTTTTTTTTTCCACAAAATGTCAATTTAACCTTTTTTTAATCTGAAAAAAAAAAAAAAAAAAATTTTGGTATCACAGTCAGAAAATAGTGAAAAACGGTAAAAAACGGCTGTGACTTGAAGTCACCTGGCGCGACTTACGACTCATTTGCCCTGGGCGCAAGATATATTATTGATTGGGCTATGCCCTTATGTCCCTATTTCTAGGCCTAGTTAAAAAAAAAAAAAATCCAGCAGAGCTTCCCCTTCTTACTAAGCTAGTAGTAGTAGTATTCTGCCTTGAGTCAACATCTTTAAAAAGTTTCAACTTTGTATCGAGACTGAGAACGTCCTTTTTCTCAGACAATCTGATCACAGCCTTAAGTAAAAGATTGACTAGATCTTGTCATGGCAAGTGAAGAATGTAGGAGTAAGACTGAACATGATCTAAACGTGGGACTGAAATCAGGTGAAATTCCCACCTGCACTGTCTTTGTGTGTATATACAAACTGGGCAAAGAAAGGAGAGAGTAGATTTTTTTGTATCCAAACCAGCACAAGGCAAACAAAGAGAGACAGGCATCGAACTGTGTGCCATTCAGACCCAAAGTACTGTTTTGTGTGTATCAAAGCAGCCAGTGGTCTGGGTGTATCCACGGGCTGGCCAATGCACACGAGAAGGGTGATTAGAGCTGAGTGTGGAACTGCTGTGTGCATGTGTTTGAGTATGCCCACCAACAGAGGATAGGTGAAGAGATTCAAGCATCCTCTCATACAGTGATGGGCCCACAGGCTATAATATGTCATAGTAAGGTGTCTCTTGACCCCTCTGTCTGACTTTTTTTTTTTCTTTGTCCTCATAATTTACGGCTGTCAGTCGGCCAGCATGAGTCATTTGAAGTTGACTTTAAGCGTATTCACCTCTGAGGGTGTTGACATTATCAGAAAAAAGGCTAACGAAATATAAAGGGAAAAAAACAGGACCACTGGAAAAGGTTGATTTTAACTTTAACCAAGAGTCTACTTTAAGTGAGTTGACCTCGCAGTTTCCAGTATATTTATCTACCAAACTATTCTCACTGAAAATCTGGCCACCACTTTAGGGCCAAGATAATCATACCTTAGGATTACAAGGCTTAAGGGAGAGAAACATAAAAAGTGTCACTGTCCAGCTTTCCTTGTGTCTTTCTTTTTTTTCAAGTATTATTTATAATACTGATCTAATAATGATGTCAATAGAGTTCAATAATAGGCCTTTATATCTTGCTAAAAAAATGCAGACATAAAAATAATGCATAAAACAGACTGAAAAGGTTTTACTCTTTTAATTATTTAGACCAGGTAATAGGAGTGGGCACGAGAAGAGCCAAGTACTCGTTTCCCATGGGCAAAGCCTTGGCCTTGGCTTCCCGGGAAGTGATCCACTGCTCGACAGCGGGAAGGGAAGTTACATGAGACGAGAAATCATACGAGAAATGGGAAATCGACAATGGGAAGTAGAGACAAGACCAGCCTATGTGTGCAGTCTCTAAGTTGAGTGGCGCCGAGCAGTCTGCTTCTCAGTACCAATTTCGAGTGGCGCCGAGCAGTCTGCTTCTCAGAAACAACTTAAGACTTCCCAGGACCGGTCCCGACTTCCCGAGTTGTCCGCTTGGTATCTAAAATGTACTGCTCACCTTAGGCGCCGAGCAGTTGGCTTCTCGGTACCAACTTCTCTTCCCAGGACCGGTCCCAGCAGGAAGTAGGGTGACTTCCCGAGCTTCTCACCTGGTATAAAAAATGTACTGCTCACCCACCCCTACCAGGTAACAACAAAACTTGGGATACACATCCACAGTTATATATCTACCTTTTCAGATTATCCGGTTTTCCCCACCCATGTGTGAAAAATTTTGTGAGCAAAAGACTGCGATAAAGCTGATCCAGCCGACTCATTGACATTTTGGTACCGGCCGTCAAGTTCTGGCGCAGGAGAAATAGATTTCAACATCTGAACAGTCAGTTTATCATAGCTGTTTCTGAAATACAATGCAATAATAGAATGTATCAATACAATCAAAACTGTTTGATCTTAACTCTGATTTTCTTACCAAAGATGCTGATACATGTACTGAAATCAAGGAATTTCATGATGACCAAGTTATCCAAACACTGGTAGAAAAGTCTATCTTATTTCCATCAAAAATAGCTCATGTAATAACATCTTAGCAAGGTGGGGCTAAATTCACCCGGGAATGGCAGACTCATGCTCCACATAGAAATACAGATCATGAGATAATGACATATTTTGGGCTGACCAGAAGTAATGATGTTAGTTACTTACATGATGTAATGTGTTCTATTCAGCTATACAGATACAAAATCAAAACAAAAGTGGCAGCAAGCGGCATACTATCAAATGCAATGATTGATGAGTACTGTTGCGTGTTTGCCGTGGCCATATGATTACACTTGCCCCATGAAAAAAAAATCATGTTATGCACTTGTGGGTTTGACTTGGAGATTTCCCATTAGGAGATGGAAGGATATAAAGATCAAACCTGCATTATTTTTTCAATGACCTAATGGTTCCCTGGCTTTTTGAGTAGGGAAGCCTCATGCCAAAACTTCACAGATGAGGGAGAACATATTTCAGAGGTTTCAAGTGTAAGTCATGCATGTTTAAGAACCATCAAACTCAGCATTTAGGTCAATAAATAACTCTACTACTGGTGATTGTTGAAAAATATTTCCGCATTTAAAAAAAAAATACCAGTAAAAACAAATCAATGAGTGGTTTGTTTCCCCTGGGGCTTGACGGGAAAAAATTGATGACTGAGTCGTCACTCTGGGCAGAATGAGTAGATGGCTCTTGTAAAAGATCTAGACTAGTGATTTTGCAGACAGCATGCACTTACACTGAGTTTTTTTTTTTTTTTTAGAGTTATATAAACATCTAGATATTGATCTCGATTTATATAAATTAACTTCGAATTTAAGGAAGGAAGTGTGTTCGGAGTCGACCTGTTGACCAGAAATGCAGTTTGTGTTCGGAGTCGACCGGTTGACCATGAACGCATCGCGCATTCGCTGTCGATTGGTCGACATACTATGAAGTGTGAAAGGAGTGCATTGCACATCCGCAGCCGACCTATGGATTGACTGTTGCACTCCGCATATGTCTGTTAAGTTAAATGCAGGCCTGGTCAGAAGACAAAGCTAACGTGTCTCATAGAGTCAAATTGGCGGATTCGCCCAAAGCAGGCTAGATCTATGTCCGTGCAGTATAACTGAAATAATTTAGAGCATGTGTATCATTAGATTTTCAGTCTTTCTTTCAAGCACTGTTTCATTTAATACTTTGGGCACCCATGCTATGAGGAACCTTTTAAAAGCTTTTCACTTTGAACAGTAATGTTGTTATGGTCCGATTTTGTTTACAGTTTATGTCCACACTTTACATTAGTTGTGATTTTTGGTGCTTATCATACATATATGCCGTTTTAGTATTCTCACATTTGTTTCATCATTGAGACACTCATTTATTCAGCATCTTGTAGAATGGACAATTATAAATCAAAATGCTCTAAATTATTTTGGTTGTATTGCACGGACATAGATCTAGATCTAGCCTATTTTGGGCGAATCCACCAACTTGACACAAAGAGAAACGTAAGCTTTGTCTTCTAACTAGGCCTGCATTTAACTTGACAAATGTACGCAGAGTGCAACAGTCAGTCCATAGGTCGACTGCGGATGTGCGAAGTACTCCTTCTTTCACACTTCATAGTATGTAGACCAGTCGACAGTGAATGCGCGATGCGATCATAGCAGACAGGTCGACTGCGAATGCGCGATGCTTTCGTGGTCGACCTCTTGACTCTGAAAACACACCGCATTCATGGTCCACAGGTTGACTCCAAATACACTTCCTTTAAGGAAATTAAGTTAGAGATCTATAATCTAGATCTATCAGATATCAGCTTTGTTTCTTTCTAAATTGGATAACCACATTAATGGAATTGCAGGCCTAAAGTGTAACTCACACGGAGCTGTATTGGCCAACTATACTATATTACTGTAGGCTTAAATACTATATATCATAAAAATATAGACCAAAGTGAATGCAAACTAGATTCTCTAGATCAAGATCTAGATCTAGACTAGATTTAGATAGATATAGGTCTAGATCTGGATCTAATCTAGGTATCTAGATCTAGATCTATATAAAACTAAGTGTAACTATGTAGGCTACAGGCTACAAGGTGTGGTATAAACAAACAATCAATCAGCCTTTTTCTCCATTAATAAGAACAGTGCACTGCTTCTGATGTACAGAATTTACTGCAGATCTGTAGACTTACAGAAGCCCGATAATCTGATGTTTTGGCTCCGTAGATTCGTTATCTGAGCATTGTGTTGTTATATCATCAAAATACGGCCTCAAAGGTCAGAGCGCCATGTTCAGCCAACGGAAGTAATACTAATAGCCATCCCCTTGACCTGTATTAAATATTGACTGCTGCAAACTGGAACGAAGATCCTCACCTTTCACTCATTTTTTCAGCGGCTGTTGCACACTGTTGTGGTTGCACCACCGTTGCGTGTGTCTCCCTCTCTTTTCACAACTTCATCACTGCAGCTGATTAACAACATTTAAAAATGCTTCAGCCAATAATGCACATACTAAACTCACAAAGAATTGTTTTGGCGAGTAGTTCTCCTCGAAGAAAGACAATACTGGAAAATGTTGTAAGTGAAAAAGTCAGTAATTTTTTCTGCTAATCGAGATCTAGATCTAGATATCTAGATCTAGATCTCTAGATAGGTATGATATCAACATTAGTGTTAATATAATAAATCTAGATCTAGTTTAGATATAGATCAGTGATGAAAGGAAGGAATAAACATGGGAGAGAATAATGTCTCTTGGGCCTTAAAATCCATAGTTATTAGTTGTCCTTCAGATCGAACTTCATTTTATTAGTATTATTATAAATATTATTATTATTATATATCGTCTGTGTCCCGAAGTCCGCGCCTCGGGTTTTCCCGAACCGCTTCAGATCTCGCGAGAATGATTAACACTCTC
>JBCAUA010604553.1:0-16139 GCA_038406235.1 Peronia verruculata
GCGGAGTGTGGGAAAGTGGCGTTTATCATAACCGTAAACGAACTAGTAGTCATAAAGAAGGAAAAAATCGGGTCCTTGTGAAAAGTTTATATTAACCGGAAGTTTATCTTAAGCCAGGTTTATCTTAAGCGGACTCCACTGTAGAAAGGTTTGGTGAAGAAAAAAAAATGCCTTAAAAATTTGTTCACTGTTGTTTTTTCGGTGGGCTCAGTTTGACAAACGCCTGATTTCATCGTGTCACATCTCATATACTTATGATCTAGAAAGACTAATGTAAGAGAGCAGCTGTTTGCAATCTAAATTTAGAAGAAAAAAAAGTACAGTAGATGAATGAGTTGATGCATGTGCTCCCAAGTTCCTGACTTTTTAATGAAAACAGTTGACATCCCTGTTTATAAAAACCAAATACAGGTTTCCATTTTGAAGGCTTCACTTTTGAACCTCAAGTCATACATCTCAGTGAATTTTTTCTGTAGAATATGGACAACCAGTATAAGCAATTAATTTTTTTTTTTTTTAAATTCTAAGCCTGGTTTAAGTGAATGATTCAGAAGAGAAATGTGGATATAACTTGGAAAATAAACAAGGAACCTTGAGAAAGTTTAGCAGCTGGTATTAAAAGTGTGGTATCAAGAGCATTTTTACAGTAACAATAATTTCTCCTGCACTGATTTTTAAACAATTTTTGTGCAAATGATATTTTTGTCATTTATTCTATAGAACACACTATTTGAAGGTGGAGACATGTCAACAATGATTGCCACGGGAACAGGCAGCGATAGCTTACGAGATGAATTTGGCAAGCCCATGTACAGGAACAGACGCACAGTATGTATATCATGATACTAAAGCTGTGACTGTGGTAATTGCTGTCACTGCTAGTACAACTGAAAATGTATTGGGTTACCCCTTTGAACCGAATATCCCGATATTTCAGTAAGTTCATAAAATGTCTGTACATTGCAACCTCTGTATTTTGGGATTCAAGGAAGTATGTTCTTCTATCACTGATATTTATATATTTGAAAGAAGTCGACCTACTACAAGTTGGAGGCTATTAAGGTAACGCAAACTAATTTTATGTGTGAGAAGTTTGTGTTCATTGTATGCCAGTATAAAACCATTTTTAAAGCATGATTTAGTGGCATTTTCCCCCAGGAGGCCAGGTGCAAGGAGGGGGATGACAGACTCACAAGCCAAAGTTTTTAAGGGTTAAAGTATAGATTGTGTGATTTCAATGAATTTGCATAGTTGATTATGTCTAGGTTGAGAATATCAAATGCTGAAGCTCAATTCTACCAGTTTCAGCCTCAAAAATGCAATGCATGTGTGTATATATTTTCATATATATGCACTATTTGTCCTTTTCTCATGTTTGTTTCTCTGTTAACTGAACTTCACTAAAGTCCATAAAATCTCAGCTATTTAATGATTTAATCTCAGCTATTTAATGATTTCTCTAAATTGGCATTAAATTTGGTACATTGACAGACTGTTCATATTTTTTGGTAATAGGCTAGTTAGTTTGATGTTTTTCACACTAAACAGCAGAAATTGTTTATTCCTTAATGCCTATTTAAGGAGCTGACTGGTTCAGATGGATTTTACAATATTTTTTTTTTTTTTAAATAGATGACTGTGGACAGTGGATGAATTATGCTTTGTTCTAGAAAGAAAAAAACTCTTTGACTATGATTTTATTTTTATGTCACCTGCCACTAATGTTGCAGATGAATAGCTCTGACAGAGCATTGCTCTCAGCATTTAGAGAAATCGGGCAAATGGCAGACAGGCTATCTCTTCCAAAGATGTTAGTGGTAAGTGTTTGCATCATCTCTCGTTCTGGATTATGTTGGGAAATGACTTATTTAATTCAGCGTGAATAATTATTATTATCATGATATTACTATGTTTACTCTAAGCCTTTTCCAGCTTTCAGACCTGTCTAATTATGAGGAGGAGTGATTTTGTTTTTGTAAAGTTTTTTTCAAATATTACTCCATCATTTCTTTAGTTTTAGTGCAGAGATAGTCAGAAGAACTACACTCGTTTGAAAGCTCAGTTCATTCTGTGATTAGAAATTCAATGTAAAAGAACATTAATCTTGTGAAATTTCAGGATATAGTGTCAGTTCATGAATAAGTCATGGCATGAAATAATAAAATTTGATATGTTTCTCAAGATTTTTTTTTTTTTTTAGTAGAATGAAAGGTAAAAATGGTTTTTCTCTATATATTGAGTGACATTATATTCATTGACACCTATTAGTTTTAACCAAAAGGGTATTGTGATCTTTAGCGTGAATTTAAATCAGAGGCTTGGAAATTAGTTTCAGTTTGTAAAAAGCAGAGTTGTGCTTCTTTTTTTTTTTTTTTTGCGTTTAGAAATGGAATAAGACTTAGAAATTCACCTCCTCATCTTACCCACTAACTTAGATTACATTCCATATTTTTTTGAAAAAAAAAAAAAAAAAGAGACACTTAATTTTTATTTTGTGCATTGCAGGATCGGGCTAACATACTGTTCAAACAGGTTCATGAGAGCAAAACTTTGAAAGGTCGCAGTAATGATGCTATTGTATCAGCTTGTATGTACATAGCTTGCAGACAAGATGGTGTGCCCCGAACATTTAAAGGTAACTAAATTGATCGCTATTTTTTATGATGCTTCTATCATTGACAAATAGTTTACATTGTCAGGTAAAGTGTTGGGACTTGTGTTAAAGTTTTTTCTCTGATCTCTCGGAATTCTTGTAAATCATTCACAACAGCACAGAATACATCAACTACAGATGAGTCGATGTCAGTGGGAAAGTGAAAAAAGAGACTCATACATAGTTCCACTCATCTGCAACTCACAGACTACGAAAGTAAAAATAGGCACTATTCATTTGGAAGAATTATTTTGGGGCATATAAAGGTTACTTCTCTATGCATTCTTTCGTCGAACACCAAACTTGATCCCTAGAATTCATTTTCGATGAAGCTACCTAGCCTATAGATGAATAATAACAGATTATTGCCACCTGCTGTCATCAGTCTGCCATATGAATTTTACATTGTTATGTAATCTGACAATACACATCACTCCCAACCCGTCCTCCTGAGCATTCAACACAATGCGATCACCACATGCTGCTTTGTCTCTCCCCAACACTCAGCTCCGCTACTTCATATCATTGAAAACTGTAGATGTATACTCCATACTTTTATTAGGCCTTTGTCAAAGTGTTACAGGTTCCATGTAATGGGTTTATACAAGCAGGACCTGATGGCACGGGTGCAGCACCTCACTATTCTCATTTTGACTGCAATAATTTTGTGAAGGCATAACCAGGTCTATCTGGCTAAGGCTGACTCTCAGGATCTGCTTGGGATGGCATTTAAGTGTGAATTGTGATGTGGCGAGGGAGGTTGCCATGTCGAAGATGATCACCGACACTATGGTTCCTATCCGCTTATGGGTGAATTTGGATCACTGCTGCAGCTGGGAGGAAATGTGTGAGCGGCGAGTTTGAGACCGGGTGTGAAAAGGAATAAAGTATATTCAACTTTTGATTACGGAGCCTAAGGTGGAATGTTTTGTCCAGTTTCGTGAGTCATTTTGATTGACAGTTAATCCACTGTCATGCTGTCCATGATGGGAGAGGCCTAAACGTGTAAAAGTTACATTATGATCTTGTAAGGGGGGGGAATGGGAGAAAAAGATGGACTCAGACATTGTTTTTCTCAGTGAAATAAAGGAGCACAGGAACTTGTTCCATAAAAAAAAAAAAAAAAGATCGACTCATTAGGATTTGACTCATTTGAAGTGGACATACGTCACTCTGGTTTTGTCCATCGGATAGAATCCATCTGGGATGTCCAACTTCCAACTTTAGTCAGAATTCCGACTTTTTTGGTCATCGCTGATGTTCCTACTTTTGGCTGCTTGTGCTGAATCCACAAGGCAATCACGGTTTTATAATAATTTGCGATACAGTCCCGCACGATAACAGTGAAGCCACAAGTGCAAAAGAGTTTTGCTTATGTCTCAGACAATAGTCGAACTGTTGTTTGGCAGCTGTGTAAAGGTCGAGATTGTAGTTGGCAGCGCTTAATCCCCAATTCCTGATAACATGCAGTCGAATGGTCACATGAGAGTTGTTGATGGAAAAGAGCACTGACAATAATATATAACGTACCCATGATCATAGAAAGACTAGTGTACAAGGGCAAAATTTTCCAACTTTTTTGTGAAAACAATTTGGCATCCCTGAATCCATAAAAAAGTTTTTACCAATTTTTCAAGCTCTAGTGGCATATCTAACAGTTTTTACAGTGTAGAAACTTGCACATGGGGTTCTCCAATGCATTTTTTAGTTGTGTGAAATTTGCGTACATTTGGTCTTCGTCAATGATCTGCAAAGGATGCTTGTGTGAGGCTCTCCGTTCCACAGGGAAATTGCAGAAAATTGCAAGCCACAATACTGAATTTCATAATATACTATGATATTGAATTGTCACAGATGTGACACTGTTGATCAGGATGCAAAGGAATGTACAGAATATGTACTTTGAATTTGCCCATTTACAAGCAGCTAAATAACACCCCCCCCCCCCTTTTTTTTTAAAAAATATATATCGAGAGGAAAGCTGTGTTTTGTTTGTGCCATTAAGGTTTTGGTTAACATTTTTGCTCCACATCATGTTAGTGCTGTTTTGATGAGAGTTTTGATGTTCTTTTGCAAATGAAGCTGAAGTTTTCTCAAGAAATTCTAATGATTCAGCGGCTGAATTGATGAGCTTGTAGTGACAAGAAAGGAGACATGTCTTTTCTTTTGCCACAACATTCTTGAGCTGTTACATGCATACAGGAGAATCTTTTTTTGCCTGATTTGTTTATCCTTGCTCATAGAAAATAACCGGCAATTCTAGTATTTTTTAATGGGGAACATGAACATTTGAAAGCAAAGATCAGAAACTGCAGTTTTATGTGACAAATCTTGCTATTCATGTGGGGCAGATGTTGCTGTTGCTTTTTGTTTATTTGGAGATCTTTGTATTTCAGAAATCTGTGCCGTTTCTAAAATCAGCAAGAAGGAAATCGGCCGAGTCTTCAAACTTATATTGAAGAACCTGGAGACAGAAGTTAATCTAATTACAACAGGAGATTTTATGGTAAATATTATGAGCGAGGACACTTTGTCATCATATCTTTTGTGGATTTCATTTTGGACATTTATCGTCATATTGTGAAACTTGCCACTTATTCCAATTTTATTTGAATGTTCTGATTTTCTCTCTTCAAATTCCTGTCCTTCCGATTTTTCTGATTGCCTGCACTATAATCGATTTTTTCATTTCACCAACATTGGCCCAGCCATGCCAGTTTTGAACTGTCTCGATTTCGTTTCACCGGAAGTGCCAGATGATATTTTACCTTGCGTTTGCCTTGGAATCTTGGGTTTCGGTTCTCAATTCTCAGTCATGCAATCACTACCGTCTTAGCGACTTGCATTCATCATAATCTCATTGAAGAGCTGCATTGTGTCGAACAGAAATAAAAAGCCCAACTCGCATGCTTTGTACTACCGCTAATAGCTCTTTTGTTAAGATCTAGATTTAGAATCTGTTTTACATATTTTTATTTCTTAAGTCTGGTTGATTTGGCGTTACAGTGGACTTAGGCCAGTTAGCATGTGGTTGAATTATAATTTCTTCATCAGTCATGTTATTTTATTATTATTATTATTATTATTGTTCAGAAATAATAGGGTTTAATAAATAAATTATTACAGAACGAATTTTAGAATTAGATCTATATGGGACAGAAATCTGTAGATCTACAGGCCTAGATTTTGAACGTAAACTTGATTAGCTGTAATATTATTTCACTGTTTTGTATGATTCTGATTTTTTTCTGTCAAATTCAGATTTTTGAGTAAAGATACTGATTTTTGGGGTTGACAAAGTGGCAGGTCCGTATTGCATACCTGCCAACCCTACAGAAAAAGTCAGTGATCCACCAACTTTTTGCTTGAACTACCAACCAACAGAATTTGCATCATGAACTATTGATGTTTCCCTCCTCCCGATTTTAATACAAAAAAAAAGTGTGAAATTTGTAACGTGCTGTTTGCTAGGCCCAAGGACATTGTCACCGCGGTTTGCATAAAGGGCGATAACACTCATCGCAATCCTCCGGTCCGGTAGAGGGTGCTGTAGGTGATGTTTGCAGACCTGCCCCCCTCCCTTCTTGTGCCGTGAATAAAAATTGCTGCATTGGGACAAATTTGGATATTTTATGCTAGTTTTTCCGCATTTCCTGCATTGGCATCATATTGAATGCCATTCAGATCATAGTTTTTACTCACAGTCTAGCAAGAAAACTGCGTTCTCCCGTTTGTTGCTATGGGCAGTAGTCCTGCCTGTCGCGGTTGCCAAGGTCTGTGTCTGAAGGCTAACCGTACATGATGTAACCTAGTCCGGACGTGTAGTGTTATGTGTTTCACCTCGCCTGTCCCGCCATCACGCGAAATGGTCGTTTATGTGCCCCCATCATTCATGAGCTGATCGTCACTTGGTCCACAATCGCTCGTGTAGTTCCCTTTTGAACCTAAATCTTTGAGATTAACTGTGATGTCCCATCCCTCGCCTTGCTTCGTTTTCGCTTTCTATCCGCTTGTTGCCGATCACGATCTAAAAGATGTAGATTCATTCTGGGATCTTTTACTCAAAAGTCTAGGCGGATGCCGACGATATGCTTAGCATAAGAATACATACATAGTGTAAGTCATCGGACACAAGACGACGATCTGGCCATAACTAATGTGCATCATCGTGTTAGGCTACTGTTCATGTCTGCTAATTTACATAAGAGGGATGAAAAGATCGAATTTCAGTGACTCCGACATAACTTTGTGTGAAATTTGACCAGCTTGTTATTCTATTCTATTTGAATATCCCTGCCAGCACTCGTGACGTAGGTTGTCTCACTATTGGGCTATTTTCTCTCTATGAAATGGTTATTACACCTACTTCTTTTTGTAATAGCTAAGATATTTTAGACCCTGTGTGTGTGTATAGAGATGCATGTCTTTTTGCATTTTGGGACTTAAATTGAGGGATGATATTAGATTGTGTGATCTATAGATTTTTTACCTCAGCTACAAATTTTTCGTCAGTATTTTGGCCCAAAACTAGAGATTTTGATTTTGGCAATTTTGGCAGGTATGGTATTGTCCAAACAAATCCTGAGAGCTTAAATGAAGCATTTTTAAACTGTTAGTATTATGTCTATGTAAATGAGATGGTGTTTACTGCAGCCATTTTTTTTTTTTAATGCTAAAAGCTTTTCTCAGTTAGTAAATGGCTTATTTAACTGTTGAGAATTATTTAATTCAGTTTTGTTTTTCTGTCCTATCTTGTAGTCTCGGTTCTGCTCAAAACTGGGACTGTCAACAGCTATCCAAAAAGCTGCCACTCACATTGCTCGAAAAGCTGTAGAGATGGATCTTGTGCCTGGGTAAGATTGTTTCTGGTTAGCTAGTTGTGAAAGAGTGAAAAATTGATTTTATAGAATGACAATTGGAAAGTATAATAGAAAGGATTAAAAATGTTGCAGGACCTTTTGTGCTTGTATGAAATTTGTGCAAGAGAGTCCATGGTGGATTTATGGTCTACAACATATTTTTTTTTCTGTCTGTTCTTTAAATGTGAGTGCCTGTTAAAAAATGCACTGTCATTTCATTTTATCACATCTCTTTGGTTGCATATGTACTTTCCCTAGGGAGAGCATTTGATGAATCAACTTTCGAAGTTCTCTTATCATTTGATCCACAGCCGAAGTCCCATTTCTGTTGCTGCAGCTGCAATTTATATGGCATCACAGGCATCAGATAATAAAAAAACAGCAAAAGGTAACTCTCTCTGTCTTCCGATCTCTGTCAGTCTCTCATTTTCAGTTCATTATTCAGGGATATCAAACTTCTGACTTTAGTCAGAGTTCCGACTTTTTGGTTGTTGCCGGCTCTCCTACCTCTGACCAATCAACTGCCAAGTGTTACTGAATCCACAAGGTAATCATGGTTTTATAGTAATTTGCGATACAAAGTCCACATGATGACAGTGAAACAGGAAGTATGAAGGAACTATCCTCATACGTCAGATGGTAGTTGGGCTGTTGTTCGGCAACACTTCGAAGATTGAGATTGACGTTGGTAGTGGTCATAGTGGTAATTCCTCACACCAGATAAAAAGTCGAATGATCGCCTGAAAGTTGTTGATGGAAAATCAGCAGCACATCAGAGTACTGACCACAACAAATAATGTGCTCATGATCTTAGAAAGACTAGTGTAAGAGGACAGCTGCTTGGGATCTAGATTTAGAAATTAGATCTAGTCTTAAGTGTGCATGATGATTATGATGACAGCATTGCCTGTGGGATCTTTTTAGTTCTTGGAATTTCCACTTAGTTCTAGATTCCATGATTTTAATTTTATAGTCCCATCCCAGGATCTTGTGAAAACTTGCAAACTTCTCTCAAAACAAAATATGTAGCATGAAAATCCTTGATTTTTTTTTTTTTTTTTTATAAGTGTCTAGTCTCACATAACCGGACAATGCCAGACCACTGCGATAAGGGAGGAGGGATGATTTCCAACTTTTTTTGTGAAAACAGTTTGACATCCCTGATCGGTGTTGCAAGCATTTTGCATAAGTCCAAAATTTGGGAATCTCATTTTTTTAATATTTTTTTTTAATCTCTTCAAGGTGAGCTACAGACCTGCCTACCTTCCCGCGTTTCGCGGGATCTTCCTGCATTTTGACTCATTATCCAGCTCTCCCATGCCGTGAATAAAAATTTTCAGAATGCTGCCGGAGTATACTTTTCACTCAGTCTAGCAAGAGAACTGTGTTCGTCCATTTGTTGCTATGGGCAGTGGTCCTGCCTGTCACCGTTGCCAAAGCCAGCAGTACATGATGAAGCTTAGTCCGGACATGTAGTGTTATGTGTGACACCCCGCCTGACCCACCCTCCTGTTAAGTGGCCGTTCACGTGCACCCATTTTTTTCACGATGCGATCATCGCTTGACCCACGATGGCTCGCGTAGTTCCCTTTAAACCTACATCTTTGATTAACCATGCTGTCCCATCCCGCCCCTCGTTTTCACTTTCAGTCTGCTTGTTGCTATCATGATGTAAACCATGTAGATTCATCCTAGGAGCTTTCACTCAAAAGTGTGCTCGGATACCGACGACCTGGTTACCTTTATGCGTACGTTATTGGTTAGAAGACAACAGGCTGCCCCATATCGTGGAGAATCACGTAAGCCTATGGGTCGTGTCTGGTTGCTAGTAAGAGGGGGAAAAAAAAGATAGAGTCTCTCATTCGATTCGAATGCCCAGCTAGCTCTCGTGATGGAGGTCATCTCACCCACAGGCTAGTTCGTCTATGAGGGCTATTACGCCTCCTTCTTCTTACTGTGATAGCTATCACTAGCATTGTCAGAATGTAACCGCGACACTGCAATGTATCAGTTAATAGTCACGTCAGTTTTCCCTTCTCTATTCACTGCTATCGCCCACCGGCACTCAATCCCGTCAATTGTGTGAGCCTTCTGGCTTTGTCCTGTACTTCCCCACGGCCATTCAGATCCGTCAAGAATCCATTGTTCAATATTCCTAATTGTTACATGCAGAAGCAGATAGGCTTGATGTGAAACGCTGGTCAGTTGTCGGAGCATTGGATCAAAGGGAAAGTGGTGATGTTGGGTGGCGGGCTGACCATGAATCTACCACGTACTCCCCTTCCCACCCTAAAGTGAAGTGGTAGCTTGCTAATCCTCCCGGGAAAAACCGGGATTTTCTGCGGATTTCAAGCGAAATCGGGGGCATCCGGAAAAGTACTGAAAAATCCAGGTTTCTATAAATTAAACGATGATAATAATAATAACACATGAAAGCACCGAATAACTAAAACTACGAACTTTTTTTTTGCCTAGTCGCAGTGTCTCATCGGAAACGTAGTCTTGATCTACATTTTTTATCAGGCCATTAGGTGTAGATCTACATTCACAGTCATATGGAGTTTTGCAGTATTCTTGCCGAAATTATGCACGTGACGCAATTTAAATTTTACAGCCTTGACCTCTTTTCGTTGAGTGGCTATTGATGGTCAGTGTCGCTTTGAGTGTTTCGCCCACATCTAGATCTAGATCTACCTTTTCCACTAATGCATGTCCTTTCATGTTTTATTGTTCTGTAGCGCTCACCTTCTATCACTATAATTGTTCATCCGGGTGGTTTTTGGAGTTGCCTCAGAACATGGAGAAAAGGGTTCTGTAGGGAATAAGTTAAATGGGTCAGTCTTGTTTTACAGTCTGATATCAACTGAACCATTGTCAGAGCATATATGTCATGTCATACAGGGGTGTCAAACTTCCAACTTTAGTCAGAATTCAGACTCTTTTGGTCGTCACCAACTTTCCTGCTCAACTGCCAACCTTTTTTGAGTTTACAAGACAATCCAAATTTTGTAATAGATTGTGCTAAAAACCATGCACGAAAATAGGGAAACCGGAAGTGCAAAAGAGGTTTCGCATGCTCTGAACGAAAGTCTAAT
The DNA here is from genome assembly GCA_038406235.1 of Peronia verruculata. Taxonomy (NCBI): domain Eukaryota; kingdom Metazoa; phylum Mollusca; class Gastropoda; order Systellommatophora; family Onchidiidae; genus Peronia; species Peronia verruculata. The sequence goes on from JBCAUA010604553.1 coordinate 10,608, forward strand.
TGCTGTTCGGCAGGTGTTTAAAGATCCAGATCGTAATTGGTAGCTCCTCGCATCTGACAACATGCAGTTGAGCGATGGCGTCAGAGTTGTTAATGGAAAATCAGCACATCAGAGTACCGACAACAATAAATAATGTGCCCATGGCCATAGAAAAACTCAGTGTAAGAGGGCAGCTGTTTGTGCCATGTTGATGCCCTTTTGGGGCATAAAGCATTATGTTTTTGGTCCCCACTGTTGTTTTTCTGATATGAGGAAAGTTCAAAGGGTGTAAAAATAAGTAACACATATATTTTTGTCTCAAAACCTTCTTTTCAGGCCCCACCCCCAAGCATCTTGATCTTCCAGTCTGTAGCTGTTTTTATGATATAAAAATTTTATGATTGCATATGTGTAATAAATTGTGTTGTGTATGTATTTTGTATTTGTACCCAGAAATTGGCGATATTGCTGGAGTGGCAGAAGTGACCATCCGACAGTCTTACAAGTCCATGATCCCAAAAGCAATGGAGCTCTTTCCTTCTGATTTCAAGTTTGTCACACCTGTTGAAAGTCTACCAGCAAACTGAGTTTGATGCGGTCTACTGATCAAGTTAACAAAGAAAATCATGTTTGTGTTTTTGTATTCTGCACAGCTTTGGTAAATTAAAAGTGAGTGTGAATGATTTCATTGATTTGATTGACAGTCAGTTGCGACAAACTCATAATTTTTTTTTATTTTTTTTTATTTGTGACCAACCTTTATATGCCACGAAAGTTTATTATTTTACAGTTGCATTGTTGCATTTGTCTTTTTAGCTCATGAAATCTGTGTATAGTGAATTTTGTTCAGTGTTTCAATTGTTCACTGAAACTCTAAAAATAAGATATTGCTTTGTTTTTTTTTGCACAAACGCCTGCTTCTGCATGTCCTTCTCTCATTATTTTTGTCCAATTTTGATTTATATTGAACATTTTTTTTTCTCTATATCTATTGAAAAATTGCGACTTTCTTAATTTATGACAAACACTAGATTTAGATCAATAGTTAAGATCTGCCCAACAATGAAATAACTTGACATTTTTATAAATACATTCACACAGTGACACTCCAGACTAGATTTGAAATAAAATAAGAGAGGAGATGAGGATGATGATTAGGAGAGAATTGCCCTTTCTTTGCTATAAATAACTTATGTGTGGAAATAGCTGATAAGGTGAGGATAGGGCTGGGAACAATCTTGTGATCATGCTGTCCCACCCTTTGCCTATCGCCTGCTGTTATTATAGCGATAAAAGAGATAAACAGGTGAAAAATATTTTGAGTCTAGATCTAATTGAACTGTACCAGTTCATCAGCACACTGAAACAAACTTCTAATAAATGGACTGAACATCATGCCACATCAGCAACATGATGAGTAAAGGGAGTGGACGCATATCTTGGGAGGCAAATTATTTTTGCACTCCTTGCAATTGGGTATTAAGTCACAGAAGAAAATCTGTGCTTGCTGCACATGAGGATACTGCAAAATATATGGCCAATTTGAAATGCTCACTTGACGATGCAGCAGAACGTAATTTGAATTATTGTTATGTGAACGTTCATTAAATATAATTTTCTGAGCTTGTGTTTGACAACCAATACCTCTCTTTTCTGATTTTAATCATTATGTTGTATACCATTTCTTGCAAACTCATGTGCTGGCTGAATAGACTTTACTGAGCTGCAGGAGACTTCAAAGTTCAATTGTCTAACTTTTGCATGCGTGTGGGGATTTGGCAGGCTGAGGTACAGTAAAAGCTGTTCAGCTTTGTTCATCATAACCTTTGATAAATGCGAGTGACATCAGCTTTTCGTCCTGTCCATTTATCTTGTATGTGTCATCTTTGTACTATAATTATGCAGAGAGAATCTGAGGATTTTTTTTAAAAATTGTTTAAATTAGTTAGATCTGTGTTAATTAATAAATGAGCAGTACAGACGATAATCTGAAAATGTTATAAACATCTGTTGTAATTTGTGAGTTGCACTGTTTTGGCTTTTTTTTTTTTCAGCATTTTTGGGCTTTTTTTTTTTCTTTAAAAATGAGATTTTTGGGTCAGATAACTAAGGCTTACCAGATTTGTTGTGGCCCTTTTAAGTTGAATGCTGCGGGGTTCTATGCAGAAGTGAACAAGGTTCTTGGCAGAAAAATATAGCCAAATGCCACAGTTCTATTTTGTTTTGTTTTTTTTATTTAATCAAGTACATGTATTTCAAACTGCAAGATCATAACTAGGCCTTAGGAATGATGTATTGCTTCTATTGAATTTTTTTTTTATTGAAATCATTTTATGGAAGAAATATGTGAAATTGAAAATGATATAAATATTTTGAGTGTATATCAGACACATTTATTTGTCCTGGACTTATACTGGGCTTTACTGATAAAAGATGCTTTGCCCACTTCAGAAAGTGTTTCAGAAGTTGACATTAAGTAAGGAACATTCATTGAGAATCAGCAGTAATCCTGTTCTCAGAATTCAAGTTCCTGGCACAAGAGGCCATTGTCGCAAATTACGATCATTAACTGAGTCATATTGCTCTTTTGTCAATTTTTTTTTCTTTTCTAGGAATGTAATTGTTTAATGGTGAAATATTTTTAAATTTCAGTCATATTTTGGAGAGTTCTCAGGTGCATTACATGTATCAGTTAATGACTTTTTGGACTTCCACAAATTTGTTTTAACTTTAAAAAGTGAAGACTGAAGGGAAGAACCATGTGTCCACTTTTCACATGTGGGAGAGAATTGAAATTTCATTTTTATGCACCATTTTTTTTTTTTTTTTAAATTATTCATTGAAACTATTGCCTGGGACAGTCTTTTTGGGTGGGGTAATCAAGGCTCAGAACTAAACCCATGGACTGTAACCTTAAAAGTGGACATCAGCTCACCCTTAGTCTTCAAATGATGTTTTAATGTTTTCATAGTATGTGTCTTGGCATTCTATATAAAAATATACATGTGAGTGTGTTGCTATGAGTTGAAAACAATGTTGTAACAGTTACATATATATTAGGAAGTATCATCACTATCATGTGACATTTTTGTTTTGGTGCCTTTGTTAGCCACAGTAAACAACAAACATGATTTTTAGTGAATACATGTATACAAAAGACCAAAATGCCCAGATCTGATGATAAGTTGCAACTGTTGTTGTTGTATGACTGAATAAAAATATGTTTCACACACAACAAAATTTCTCCAGATTATTATGTGTTTGTTTTAAAATTGTGATAAATACATCATGTTGTTTCTGTCAAACACTGTGTAGGTGATAATGTAGTCCCTGAGAGTGGATAGAGTCAATTTGATTATTTAAAGGTGGCATGTATTTACCTTACATGTATCCCCGCGGGGGCCCGGGGTATATAAGTAGGCTCTCTGTTCCCACCTGCAGGCGGTGTACGTCCGCCATCGGTGGGGTGTCTCCCATGGAGTGCCACCCTCGACATTCCATGGGAGACATCTCTTCTCTCTCCTTGCTCCTGTCTTCTGCCCCGCTTTCTTTCCTCTCTTCTTCTTGCCGTGTAAACGTATCTTACCGTGTTTGACGCAATAATAATATAGCCGTAACCGTGCTGATGTGTCGTTAAACCCCAACACATCAACAACCACCCCCTACAATACTAAAATTAAACGGGCTTTACCAGCCGTTCGCTTGTTGAGAACAAATCTATTGTTTCTTGAACGGGGGGATTATTTGGCCTGATTTAAGCTCTTATTGTCAGATCATCATGTAGTAAACCTTTCCGCAGACTAGATGGCTTTTGTTGGACATATCTGGCAGTACTTTTAGCAATGAAATGGTTAAAATAGGTACCTTTAAAGAGGGAAACTGGTTTATGGTTTGGACTGCTTGAATTCAATTGAATCAAGAACATGAACCGGTGGCCAGAAATACCAGAGGCTTATGTTTATTGTTCACCTGCAAAAGAGGCTTTAGTTGCTTCTGCTTTTTATTCCTCCTTGTTTTTGTTTTCTTTGTTTTTGTTTGTTTCTTTGTTTGTTTTTGTTCGCATTTGTTTTATTATTATTTTTTTTTATCCTTTGTTTGTTTCTATCATGAAAAATCTATACTCTGGTCTCATTTAACCAGATCAGTATGATTGATCCTATTAATCACTAATGAATGGCATAGATGCTCTTTTTATTCTTCTACAGTGCAGACTCTATGTACAATCTATTATTAGCTCCACAGACAAAGGCTCAAGTGTTCATTTTTCGGAGAAAAATATATACTTGCTGCCTGCTACCTGCTCATAGCCAGATAAATCAAACAATTGTATTCTATGTTCATTGTTAGGTACCCATTTGTATCTGGGGGGAGCCAGGAAATGTGTAAGAACTAATTAAATTGTCCGGCTTTATTATAGCTGAAACCCGAGTTCTGGCTCGTGTATTCTCCAAGCAGCTGATGTCATCATGGTTTCTAATTTGTTCTATTTATTTATTTTGCCAGATTTGAAAACACTAGTACAGACATGCATTATTGGACCAGATTCATTTCTTGTCGCCTGTGATGTATTTTCTTCATAATGACCACAATATATATTATGTGTAGTGTTTAGTTCGTACATGATCTTGAATTTATGTATGTTTCCCGCAGATTTCAGGCTAAAATCACACAGCGTTGAGGTCCCATTAAAGAATGTGTGCATCACCCCTTTAGGAATTCCTAGATATGTTATAATGTCCTAACCAGACAAAAGTTATCAAATTAAAAAATGCATCTGCTTGTTGTGTGGCTTAAGGTTTACTCCCTTATGTCCAAATTGTATCGTGGTTTAGCCTACAGACAAAGGCTAGATCAAGAGTTTTAGATTCCTGAACCATTCAGTAATCTGTCTCCATTTGTTAGATGAGCATGGTAATTTCCCAGCATACGGCTAGCCTTGTCCAGATGTCTTGTATTTATTCTTCACATATTCGTTGTTAATAAATAAATAAAGAACGAAAGAAAGAAATAGATTGGTAAAAAAAACAAAAAAACAAATGATCAAAGAAATGCATAGATAGATAAATAAATAAATGCCAAGGGTATGATTTTATCTAAAGCTCTGACCGAAAGAAGTATAACCTAGGTAAAGGTCACAAATTTTTTGATGACTTAACAAAGATCAATATTTTAGAAATAAAATCACTAAAGAATAATCACTAAAGTCAGGCTTTAAATTAACTTTGCCGGTTCAGAAGTTTTTGAGGTTCCCTGTTTATAGATCGCTAACAGTGAAGTAAAATCCATGGCCTCGATTCTATATTATTATGCTCATTATTAGTTTTAATACAAGTAGATCTACTTGAAATCACATCATCATAATAATATTCATGCTTGTTAGGGTTCTTAATTACGCTCCTGTCATTATTCTGACGATCATGACCACCATGTCTATGTTGGTAGCGATGGCACACAGACAGATAAATAGCTAGCTAGCTAGCTAGCTAGCTAGTCACTTCACTGACCCTTTAGGTAGCTCTACGTGGTTTGCCTAATGAGGTTGGTGTGTGAAGG
>JBCAUA010604663.1:0-16139 GCA_038406235.1 Peronia verruculata
TGGCTTTGTTTACTTGCTCTGCGCATGGCAGACAAATCTGGACGAATGATGAGCTCTCAGACCTGTCACATCATACAAATAAAGCCACATGTGAGCGATGTTCCCTAGGTCATGTGATTTTGCTTACAATACCTAATTTGTTCTCTCTTTGCAGTTTCATTGCAGAGTTGTACACTCAGGTGAAGGAGATGCACCAAGACATTCAGCCTTTGAAAGTTTATCATTTCGGCGGGGATGAAGTCAAGGAAGGTAACACCAGCCAAGCAAAAGTAAAATAGCTCAATGCTTTTAGTGGAGTTCTGGATACATACTTAAGGAGACGGAGATGAAAACATAGCCTACATGAGGGAATGAGAACCGAGTTCAGTGGCTGGAAACAAAAATGAGTCACTGAGTCCAGGAGTCCATGGTCAGATGTGAATCGCATAATGCTCTTCTTGTGCGGAAATTAGATTTCAGCTCTTCTAGCACAGAAATTAGATTTCAGCTCTTCTAGCACGGAAATTAGATTTCAGCTCTTCAAGCGCTGAACCCCGAAGACTTTAATGCTCATCCTATCACTCTATCTAATTCATTTTCAGATGCATGTAAATGATTGACATTTACAATGATACTTTCAAAAAGTCTCTTTCAATAAAGTTGCCCCCCCCCCCTTTTTGAATGAGGAAACATTTGGTACACACAAAAACAATGGTAGAAGCATCAGAGACGAGGTCTGAGATAGGCCTGTTCTCCATACTAATTGTATTTGTACTTAATGCATTTGCATTGAAAGATCTATGACTTTACCAAGGGTACAAAAGTTAAAAAATAAGAACCTGCTACACTCATTTTACGTATATTTATACACAAGAAATTTTAAATATACATATATTGTGTCACAATTCCGTGAAAAGATAATTTATGCTCCACTGAAGGACAGTGGATATTAAGAAGAAAATGTCTACATGTAGATTAAATTGTGGTCAAATCAAGATGAGGATTGGAAATATATTAGAAAAGTAGTGTGTTCACTTTTTTTCCTCTGATTTTATGCTATCATTAAGCCGTACCTAGTGGTGTGTATTTCTTTACTGTCCTTAAAAAAAAAATACCCATGGAAAAAAAGGTCTTAAGTCTAGTTTTATAGATATCTAGATATCAAAGCATGGGGAATTATGACCAAAAAGTCCATTTTTCTCAAAAGTGAATCTGATCATTCGGTATCTACGCATTTCTAATCCTCGTGCATAAAATCCCAGTCAGTGTGAGAATTACATGTAACTGAATATTCACAGGTATTTGAAATTGAAATTCAGAATTTTCTTGGTCAGCCTGCTTAATTAACCATCTAACTCTGAAGGGTTAAATCGTTTTTATCGGGATACAGATTCTCCATTTCACTACAGCCTTGAGGATTTATGTCCTATTAGGCTTTGTTAAAGCAGCACCAGAACTGTCAAAATATACCTGGACCGAGTATATGTGTAAGACAGAGACTTTTTCATCAAGGTCAAAAAACTGATATCAAGCCATAGCCTACATACCGGTACAGAGGGTAAGGCCTTAGTTGGGGCTTAGTTATGAAGTGTATGAATGCAATGAATTTATAACACGTGTAAACTGAAGGTGACACGAAATCTTAAAACTTGCCATCACCAGGAGCCTGGTTGAACTCCAGTGAATGTGTGAACATGCTCAAGTCAGGGTTGGATCTGAAACACGAGTTCACAAGGAGGGTCTCAGAGATCACCAGGAACGTAACGCTCGGGGCTTGGGAAGATGGACTGATGGATCACTTGGCCATCACCCCCTGGGACAGGTGAGAGATGGATGGATGGATGGATGGATGGATAGATGGAAAATTCGATCAGTTGACTAATTGATTGATTAATTGTTTGATTGATTGTTTGATCGGTCGGTCGGTCGGTCGGTCGGTCGGTAGGTCGGTTGGTTGGTTGGTTGGTTGGTTGATTGGTTGGGTGTTGCTAAGATCATAGTTTATATCAAACATAATATCACCACCCCTTTGTTTTGTTCTCTTCGCCTGGTCCAGATCTTCTCTAGCCAATCAGGAAGTGATTGCACACGCCTGGCAGAATGTGTGGGAATGGGGCATGTCCGCCCGGGGACACAACTTGGCCAATGCTGGCTACAAGGCAAGTTTTGATTTATTAGTTGGTGACGGGTTGATTTCTTCTGTAGGTTGGTGGATGAGTTGGGTGAGGGATATTCTGAAACGAACTGGGATGAAAGTTGGTTGGTTGGTTGGTTGGTTGGTTGGTTGGTTGGTTGGTTGGTTGGTTGGTTGGTTGTTCAGGTAACCTTTCCGGTTCATGATGACTGATCGGAATGATAATGATAACATTGATGACGAAGAGGATGATGCCTTAATGCTTAACATGTCAGTTTTCCCATTTGTTATTTGTTTGGTTTAATGTATTAAGTTAGTAATCCGTTGACAGCCAATGTCTAAAATTTTAAGATATTTCTGTTTATGATGAGGAGCAGGAGGCTTTTTACGATTATCACGGTGATAAAATCTCTGATAATTACAAGTTGTCGTCTCTGAAACTTTTTCTATCTAATGATAACGATGACAATGACGACTTGATTAATGATCTGGTTTTTGTTCCCCCCCCCCTCCCCTTCCCAACCCTCACCCAGGTCGTCTTTTCCCCTGTGACCCATACTTACTTCGACCACCCTCAAGAACCCAGTCCCGAGGAGCGAGGCTTCTACTGGGGTACCCGCTACACCGACGCCCACAAGACCTTTTCTTTCATGCCCATGTACTTCTACATGAACGCTGACATCCAGAGATCGGGCGAGCCTGTGGACATGGAGGCAATCTGTGGTGATGACAGATCGGGCTGTCCTGAGCTGAATAAAACGGAGAATATTATAGGTACTGTGATACAGTTCAGTTTTCTTCGGTCTTGTTGATAGTGGTACATTTTGTATTGTTTGCTGTTGTTATTGTTGGTTGGTGGTGTTATTGTTGGTGGTGGCAGTGATATTATTGTTGTTGCTGTTGTTATTGTTGTTGCTGTTGTTATTGTTGTTGCTGTTGTCATTGTTGTTGCTGTTGTCGTCGTTGTTGTTGTTGTTTGTTCTTCTTCTCCTTCTTTATCTATTTCTCCTTTTTTTCTTCTTTCTTTTTCTTCTTCTATTCTGTATCTATTTTATCCTTCTTCTTCTCTCCTCCTTTCCCCCCTTCTTCGTTTTCTTCTTCTTTCCATTCTTGCCCTTATTCTTATTGCTTTTGTTTAGCTGTTTTGCTATTTCTTCTGTCTTCTCTCGCACGTCCTTCTTTGTCATTTGCTTCACCGTCAGTTTCTTTGTCTTTATCATACCTTTTTGCAGTTTTCCCTTATGGAGACTGATTTTATTATACTATTACGCAGATACCGTACCTGGATTTCTACTCAAATCTTAGCTGATGTGTCTTTCCATTAATACTCAATCTAAACAGATATTGAATTTCTATATAAACGTAACAAATGTTGAACAACAGATACATGTACTGGATTTCTAATTTCTACTTAACCTAATCAAAGATAGATTTTTATTTAACATAATAAACAGAAGGTTGGAGATGATTTCTGCTAACAAAGCGGAGTTCTGGTTAACGTAGTTATCGGATATCACCTCCTCTGAACAGAGACTGTATTTTCACCTTGGCTTAGAGATTGGATCTCAAGTCAGCTTAAACAGATGTTAGATATCTATCCAACCTACATTGGTTTTAGATTTGTACATAATAACCAAAAATTGTACAATATTGGATGTTTGCTTCATCCTAACAGATTTTTAAAAATATTTATTCTATTTAAACCATTATTCATTTAACAGATATTGGATGTCTTATCATCTTTTGCAGAGTTGGGATCTCTTGTTAAGAAAACAGAGATCTGATGTCTACGTGGCCAAGTTTGGAGACAGTCATGTCCAAGCCTTTTCCTCATTCCCCCATTTTTCATTTGTCTATCTCTCTCTCTCTCTCTCTCTAGGAATGCAAGGTCAGCTGTGGTCAGAAACAGTCAGACTGCCAACGGAGTTCGAGTACATGGTCTTCCCCCGTCTCCTAGCACTGGCCGAAAGGGCGTGGCATGAGGCTGAGTGGGAGGGCAAACCAAAGGAACAGCGAGAGGAAATGCTACAATCTGATTGGGCCAGATTTGCCAGGAACCTCGGGCGCTACGATCTCGCCCTGTTGGATAAACTGGGCGTCGCTTACAGGGTACCGCCTCCAGGGGCAAGGTAAAACTTTTAAAAGCCGAATTTGCGGATTCATCTTTAACACTAGATAACGTAGGAAAACACAAAGTTAGAGACATCCGATCAATATATTGATAATGTAGCTGTGGTTCCCTCACTAATAGATAGGGTACTGCAGTAGATTACATGTATGTTCATCAAACATCAATAGATTCAGTTACGAAAGACATTACAGGAATAGCAAAAGGACAGCTAACGTAAGTACTTATCACCACGATATCAGTGCAGACTGTACCTAAGTTTCAATCGCATGCATAGACAAAACAAGCCTTAGCTGTAATAGTAGTAACAGCAGTAGTAGTAACATTAATTGTAGCAGCCTAGTAGTAGAAAATGTAGTAGATTCCTATAGACCATCATGGCTGTTTGAAAAGGTTGTTTGCTGTGCTGTTCTGTCAACACAACTGACAGTCATGCCAATTTCACTTTCTTTTTTGTTTGTTTGTTTGTTTGTTTGTTTGCTTGTTTTTAAATCAGGGTATCAATTACAGTTTTGGCATTGGTGGAAATATGATGCATGAAGATAAATAACTTTCATTAACGTTTCTTTTCAGACAAGAGGAGGGTAAGATAAAAACGAAAGTGGAATATCCCAGGTTGAAAGTTCAGTACCGAGTTCAAGGGTCGGAATGGGCAGAGTTGTCTTCCTCCGCCACATTCCGCGAGGGCCAGGAAGTGATGTTGAGGACAGTCTCGGCAGATGGACAGCGATACAGCTCTGAGATCAAAGTGGTGATGAACAAAAAAGACCCGGGCACAAGTGGTGGGGGTGGAGGTAGTGGTGGTGGAAATGATCAAGGAGATGGAGCTGGGGCGTTGAAAATGTCAACCGTTTTATGTGCCGTGATTTTTGTTTTGATATATTTTACCTAAGAAAGTCGTCAGTCTCCAAAAATGAACTAGATCTATAATCAGAATTTCCTGTGCCGTGTAAGAAAGTTATCAGTCTCGTTCTGTATGAATTACATGTACAGTTATGTTGAGAATTTCCTGTTGTATGTTTCAAATAATAGATGCAAAAGTCACTTTTAAAAAATAATAATAGTTTTCACATAGTCATATGCAACAGCTCTTATGAACATTTCCTGAAGCCGACAAATAAACACTAGGCTGTCCGGTTAAAAAAATAGAGAGAAGGGACGAAAAAAAAAAAGACGATGAAAGGAGGAAACACACTTGTTCATGGAGTATATAGTGGCAATCAATGAGCTCGATCGTATTTGGGACTTGCACTTTGTCATACATTTACATGTGAGATGTTTCATCTTATGTATGAGTGTTATCAACCTATTTAGTGCCATTATCCTTAACCTCTTTGATCCACAACGGCTGTCAGGACAATTAATAATGACAGTACTATTCTTGGTCACAGTTTTATAAATGTTTTTATTTAAATATACGCAAAGTCCCTAACTTTCCAACAAGGAGTAGCTTATACGCGCTATAAATCATTTCTAGATCTAGTTTTGTGGATCAAGTCAAATTCTCGATTCATTTGTGAAATATCTTAAACTTGTGATAACAAGGTTGTTATAAATGAGTCAGGCTGTTTCTTTAGCGCGTTTATATGTGAAATTTACAGATAAAAAAAACCCTATTGGAAACGCAAAGGCAGAGCTGCTTTGTGATTTGTAAATCATAAATGGCTACTAACTATTCAAAGGAGGTAATTTCTAAACTGACATCACTGTTTGATAAACTCCAAATAGACATGTGGTAAATCATTCCAGTTAAGATTCCATGCATGTAAATTAGGTACCGCACATAAACATGAATTTACTCATGAATAAGGTTAGATTAACTTGGAATATGTAAGGGAACATTATTATGTAGGCCAATTATGATTTTGTTTTTGTTGTGGCTTTTTTTTTTTTTTATGTTTTACTAATGTTTAATCTAGATACATGTACCTGTATGTTTGTGTACTTTCAAGTCCATGAATTCCAAGAGTCAAGTGCTAACAAAGGGTTAAAATCATTGTAATAAGACAATGTAGTAATAATAATCAGCAATCAACCGATATGGACATAAGCTTACATGAAAATGCTGCTAATGAAAAAACAATTGAAGCCGCACGCACTAAGTGGGGACATTTCATTTCACAGAACATGTTGCCTACATGTGTGCTTTTTGGATACATTTCTTATTTGATAGATGGCATCGATATAGCATTTGTTGCCGCAGTTAATTCTTCCGCTGAAAGACCCAACAGCGACACTTACATAAGCAGTTCTGTTTTCTGGGAAGCATACAATGGAAAATCGTAGGCAAACAACAGCTGACCATTCATAAGGCGCTTAGAGCCTTTTTCAGTTTAAAACAACAACACATTTGCGATATCATTACGTCAATAACGAACATAGATCACAAACGTGATATCATATAGAGGGTGTTCCAGAGTTTCTGACTCACTTAACAAGGAATGTGCCTTAGGATTTATCAAATTCTGAAAAACAAAAATAGTTCAAATGTTAAAGCATATTCAAAATATAATAGCAGATTTAAACAATGCAAAGACAACACAATAATCTTAGTAAGAAATAAAATAATACAAAGACAGTAAAAGAAACATATTTAGAAGCATGTAACTGATAAATGGATCATGAGTTCTGGCCCACCCTGTACATGTATAAACGGATGGCTCAATATCAATGGGGTACATGCAATTGTGGATGTACATGCGCTGTCTATGTATGTGTTTGTGTGGTTATTGTTCCCTGTTGGAATGAAATACATGTGTGATAAGCCAAATTATCTGACAAACATGGTGCCTGGTGAAATTGTTGCCATGTTGAATTCATTTACACGTATTTATTCATGAAGTGCCTTGCTCCCTGCAGCAACGCTGATATTTTGATTTGTGGATTTTGATTGATTTGTAGAAAGATTAATTGTAACTGCCCTTTATGTAATATATACCTAACAGTATGTAGTTAGGTGAACCATCTGAAAACAAAAAGTTAAATTATGCTCATTCTTACTACATGTATGTCATAAGATTAATGGTGTCTATCAATTCATGACATTAGCTACTTGCTATGTTATTTTAAGGCATTTGTTTTTCTATTAAAAAATTTACATTATTTACATTTAATTGTTCATGTATTCGTAAAACTCAGCCTAAATATTTAACAATGTCATGATCAGTTAAACCTTTCAACACGTACACTCATTTTCATTTCGACCTATAGTTGTGATATATAGTTTGTTTGAAACGATGTCAGTTGGATTTTAACACACTGAGCGCTATGGATTGGAGAAATAACTTACAAAATTGTAAGCTTTTGATAACCCCATTGATGACAGACATCAGAATTTTTTAGGCCTTTGTGATAAAGTAATAGGCTTTCATTTGTGTGATATTTCTATAAAATCCTCATAGAGTCTCTATCAATTATCCAAGAGTTGTCAAATGTTTTGGTAACGAAAGTGTTAGTGGCCGCTAATTGCGCATGCACAGTTGACAGAAGGTCAAAACGTGACTCAAGAGAAGGAATGGGCGTGCATTTAATTCAATTGCATATCTACACCTGCTGTATGTTATGTTCCTTTGGCGAAAATATTACTTGGACGTCAAAATATGCTCCACTGCATGTTTACAATTTTCAGACAATGCTCAATGTGTAAATTAAATATGAATATGTGTTGTTGATTCTTCTTCATCCATTCTTTCAAACGTTGGCAGTGCTAACTGAACTATTTTTTATTCTTACTATATCATGTTCAGTGTCAAGTGTTTGGGCAGTTTAACTGGGAATTATATTGCTTTTTTTTATTGCTCTTATGTTCATGTTGCAGCCTCATGTAAACGCTATATTATAAAGATCTAATGAAAAAATTTATTTACCAATACATTAAATGATATTTTCTTCAAGCTTAACCATATTCTCTCAAAGTTTCTTGACATGAATGCATCTGTTGCTGAGCCCCTGAATGGGAACTTGAGATTATCTTATTTACTATATTTCAAGCTACAATAAGATTATTATTGTTCTTTTGATCTTTGCGTTTAATAGTGAAATCAGTGAAATATCACAATTATATACACATGTATGACATTACAAATTTGGTTTGTTTAATTGATTGGACCACCACAAATGGCAGAGAATAACTGAAATGCTCCAAAGAACATACTCATGCAGTTGCAGGATAAGAACGAAAGAACAAATTCAATGAAAATTTTTTTTTTTTTTTAAACCAGCCCTGTTAGAGTCTTTTACCAAACACAAGGGGTGCTGAACAAGGGCAATAGAGGAGTGGAGGAAGAAAACACTTTTGCATTCTCAGCTTGAAAGATACATCAAGATTTTTTTTTTTTTAAATCATTGAAAATGATTTCCTCTTTTCATAATAATTTTACAGGGTTTTTATTTTTTTATTTTTTTTTAATCAATCTTTCACACGAAAATAAGAAACACGATTTTTTTGTTTCTCTTGTTGTATCTGGCAAAGGAAAATAATAGGGGTGGTTAAAAAAAAAGTCTGCCTTCAAAGAAGACAAAGTGAACAACCGAAACAAAATCTGACAACTGACAAAACCGCAATGAAAAAAATTTAATGTAAAGTGCAACAAAAAATAAAAAAAAGGGTCAGTGCAGCTTATTTTCACAGATGTTTAATATCATTTTCTCTCATATTGTTATTATTTTCACAAATACATGTAGTCTACAAAAAAAAAAAAAGCAATCTAAATGTCATATAAACTTTGTTAATTGTAATTAATTAAAGATAAATTGTTTGATCTTTGGATAAATTGATTGTTTGTTGTAAATTAAATTCATTAATATTTAAATAATTACGCCCATGCCGCGAGGCATATCACAACATCATTGTAGGCAGGAAATGCAGTCACTCCTGATAATGTCTCTATTTACAACAGCAAATGAGCAATATATGTCTCATTACTTATTCAAAAAAAAAAAAGAAAGAAAGAAAAGAAATTATAAATTATTTAGTGCATCATCTCATTTAAGTACCATTTTGTAACATTGTTCATTCATGTAAAAACTTACTACATTGTTCGAAGCAGCAAGCTTGGCAGACTACTCCAGATTCCTACCTCCAGTTGGAACTACATGTTCTACTGTCTTAAAAAGCTTGCTTACCACAGTGACTAGCTATCTACAGTACCATATCATTCATAGCCACAGATCTAATCAACGTCAAGGTTACTGACAAGAACTTATTGTGAGGGGATTCATACTACATGTATTTGACACTGTAAAATGATGATTGTTGCTTTGCATTTATTTATGGAAAGGGGAGGGGTCGGGGTGGTGTGGGAGGTATTTCATTAGTCATGTTTCTAGGAAATTATATGAAACTAAGTCCTTAGGTCATAAATGCATACAACTTCATCTCCAAACATAATATGCTTTTAAAAACAAAACAACAAAGAAACAAAAAGCCAACAGAGGACTGACAAATCATAATATAAAAATGCATTTGTAACAACCTCATAAAAATTCTTATTATCCAGTATGACAAGCATTCACCATGGTGTAGCCTACCCTGCATGGCAAAACTTTTCAATCACAACCAAATAATATGCCCAAAAATTGGACCTTTCCTACCACAACTGATGTACTACAGTACAAACTGATGTTTGACGCTAGAAAACACACGTAAGCAGAGAAGCAGAAATCTTGCCAATAACAGACTTAAGCTGGAACTACTATTGACCAGCTTTACTTTGCCGTATTGATGTTTAGTTTGTCACTTTCAGCCATCCGCTGATGGCTATATCGGTCCTTTTCCAGACACAGGGGGCAGTGTAAAGAAGAGGAAGGAAAAAAGACTTTACTTCTCACCATCTGAACAAGCAGGTAAAGGATATGAAAAAAAAAAAAATTTTTTTCTTCTCAGCATCTGAACGTGCTGTGTAAAGAAAAGGAAAAACAAAACACTTTTCCTCTTATCATTTTGAAAGACTTAGCACCAAAGACAAAAAAATACTAACAAAATTGTTGAGACGAGAAGAAAACATTTTCTTTACATAATGAATATCATGTATTTTTTCATGATCTACGGTACATTTCAAGTAAAACCACAAAGGTGATGTTTGTTCTCCCTTTACTACAATATTTGCTCAGGCAAAGGAAAGTGATGGGACTAGTAAAAAATATTCTCCATTAAATATGGAGAAAAAAAAAAGAAACCACAAAATAACAACAAAATAAAAACTGTGTCAATTTTTTTTTATATCTGTGAGGGACGGTAATTTCAGCTATGATTTCTTATCAACATTAGGTTAGTTTATATACTGACTGGTTGGTTCTGGGACAACAATGATGTTCTATGGCTCATATATAACCTCAACAAATGATGAAATAGTGCACTTTGCAACCATACACTAGATCTGAAACATGACTGTGTCTCTTCATAAACTTTGCCTTCATCAAGGAACAAAATTTTCAAAAACGGGAGAAGAAAACAAATGTTACCCTTTTGAACTGATCACAGGATACATACCTGGCTGTTGTTTTTATTGTCTTCTCTAACAGCGATAAGAGCCTTGCAAGTTTACTGTGAAATTTGATGGATAGAGAGAGGAAGAAAACAAAAGAATAGAATAGAATGAAAGGAAGGAGGGCAATAGGGTGGGCAATTTGATCTGAGCTGCTTTTAAAAGAGTGATCGGTATAGGCAACATCCCATGAAGTCAATAGGGGTGGTGAAGACTGGGACAAACGAAAGAGAACCACCCTAATGGTGTCATTGACTGCAGCAGCTAACATCACATCCAGTAATGCCAACAGATGACAAATGACAGATGATGAAGATGACAGAACAGTACAGATATAGAAAACACACTGGCGTTTACTTTTAATTGCCTTTCAGTTTATAAACGTGTTTTTGTTTTTTTTTCCAGTTCACTTTTTATTTGAACATAGAGCTTAAGTACATCGCAACATCTTACTAAACCTAAATTCCACTTTGACAGATATGTAAATTTGGCAAAATTACATGTAATGGAATGAGAGAAAATAACTGTTAATATGAATAGACTAAAATGAGAAATGCAGACAGGGATTCATTTTCAGTTGATCTGTGATATCAAATGGAAAATAGTAGTAGCCCTTTTTTCCAAACTCACAAATACTTTCACACCTATGAAACTAGACATTATTAGCCATCAAACTCTGAGTAACTAGAAATGGCCAGTCAGTTTCTAATTATATATTTCAGTCCTAGACATTCTCTCCATGCACAAATCTTTCAGTAATTTTTTTTTAATCTCACATCCATCTGGGCACTTGGTTGAAATCAGTTGTTTTTTGTTTTTTTTTGTAAAGTATGTATCTGTCAACAGTAGCACAGAATTATAAAACATTAGTTATTATTGTAATACCTTATCCGGCTATGAGTGTATCTTTATCCTAACAAATGACAAAACTTAATAATAAAAGGGGAATAGAATGCCAGGGCAAATGAGTCGGAAGTCACACCGGGTGAGTTAAAGTCACAGCCGTTTGTCACCGTTTTTTACTATTTTCCAACTATGATACCAAAATAATTCTTTTTTCAGATTAGGAAAGGTTAAATTGCCATTTTGTGAAATAAAAAAAAAGTGTAGTATCTTAGTTGGAAAGTAGTTAAAAAGGACAAAAAAAAGTCGTATATCTTCATTGCCCAGTGCGACTTCAAGCTCTTTGCCTTGGTCGCAAGACATATGTTGAGGCTCTGTTTGCCTTCTATACTTGTAGCAATAGTTTATTAGTGCTGCTGCATGTATTTCTCTATCAAAATCTTCATAAAATGTGGGACATCATACATATTGTAAATACTGCTCACCTAATAAACTTTTTCAACTAAACACCACTGATTTAAAAAAGGCAATTTAGATCATATACACATATGTAACTTAAATTTCAGATGGGGGGGATTCAGATGGATTCAACTTCTCAGATAAACATGCAACTCATTTCTCATCATATATAAAGAAAAGGGAAAGGTCAAAGGGTATCAAATTGGTTTCATACTACTGTCTGAGTAAATTTTTTCTCTCTAAATAAGAAACAGACACTATCACCATTTCTTCATATGCTTTAAAAAAAAATGACCATGGATTACTAAATTTTTTTTTAAGTGTCTCCTACTACACACATGCCTTTTCCTTGAACATGACTTTAAAAGATATACATATATACAAATAAGAATTCTTCAACTCACATTCATCTTTTAGTTTTAAGATGGGCAGGTCACTAACTACGTAAGCCAAATCTACCTCATGGACAGTATATCATCACAATTTATAACAGACAACCATACCCAACACCTATTCACTGCACTTCCATACTTTCTTTCCTACACTGACAAGCTACATGGCACAGGCAAAATTGAATGTTCCCAGGTCAAACACTACACTGAGGAATCAAATTTGACCACAGCAGGACACAGAGGAAGGGCAAGTCTGTAATAATCTGGAGCTGAGCAACATTAAGGATGGTACCATACATAGATCTGGAACCCCTCTGTGCTCAGCAAACAACACAAAAGCCCAGCAAGATTCTCCCAGCCAAAATCTCCTCATCAAGTGCAATAAATATCACAACCTTATTTTTGCATGCTTAAATTGTTTTCCGTGGGATAAAATCTCACCTTTGTAATTTGAAGCTGAAAAATCAGTCTGTGCCCACAAACTCATACCTATTGATTTTAACGCCAGTTACATGAGTGGTGCACAATTAAATGTTAATGTGCTAGTACAGGGTGACCAGTATGGGTCTTAATTTGAGCCATCACGTTTTAAAAAAGTGTCTCAAGAGATTTTGTTAAAAAAGTGGATGGTGAGGTGTTGAAAAATCAATATTCCCCTTTCAGTAGGAATCAATCAGGGAACTATCTTCGTCACAGACCTAAGGAATAATTAACCAGTCCTGCACCTCTTGTTCAATAGCATGTGAAAGTTTCCCAAATTTTGGGGCAAAACTCCATGCTCAATGGGGATAAAATGTAATGCTCAAAACAAATCTTCAACAATTTTAGGTGAAAATGCAGCATCATCTCAGACAACCCAATCACTCTGAATGACAATTTGCTTCCAGCAGAGCCTATAAAGAAACCCATATATTCTTATTATCCAAGGAACAAATACCTTACTAGTGTTGGTGATGGTAAAAAAAGTTTTGCAACTTTAAGTTTTTCTATTCACTTGTCCTGGACGTTAATAGATTTCTGATACATGAGGCAGTTTATATCTTCAAACTTGATGCTCCCTAGGTTGGTACCCAAACTATTTGGATGATGCCATTTTTATTTTTCTCAGGCTTCATAATGTGTCTAGAGGTCTTGGCTTATTTCCACTGTGAAAAGAAAACCTCAAAAAAATCCCTTACAATGATATGGAGGAACAGTGAAATCTGAACATGGGTAAATGTGAAACAAATGCCTTTTGACAGAGTTGAATCCACATCCAAATACTTCACTTTGTTATGCAGACAAATGAATGAAATCTCAGTACAACAAATGCCTCTTGAATGGCTGCTCTGACTTGTTCACACTAGTGGAAAGTTTTATCTGAAAGTCACAGTACAACCTAGATATGGTCCTTAGTAACCAGAGTACACTCTCAAATCAACTTTTACTATACCCAAAAGGTCAAAACCCTCCATGTCTGGCTGCGAGATGCCAGGCTTTTGTAAGGTCAGAGACTGAAGTAGGTTTCATTTCCATACTGGAGCATTGCTGCCCTTACTTCCCGTCGCTGGCTTTCCTGTGGCTGCCTTCTTGTCCCGTGGTCCTTCTGGGCCCTGTGTCCCCTTTCGGATGGGTCCTCCAGCTTTACTACTTGTTGACCTGTCCAGGGCGTCCACCGCGGTTGATAAACTCACATCTGCGGACTAAAGTATGAAAATAAAAGATCATAAGCATTGCCTCAATCTGGATGCCAGTGACGATACAAATATGTTACATAGTTCATTGCCCAATCTCACATACTGACAGACTGACTTCTATTCAATCTACAATTGATCAATGAAAGCCATGAGACTGCATAATTAGCTCACTTTCCCAGTTCAAGCAAATATGTCAGACTGACCTTTCCAGGCCACACAGACCATCAGTGAACCCTGAGGACTCATACTCAGCCCACTTTCACAACAAAAGCAACAAGACAAGATAACCTCTTTTCAGCAAAATCCACTGAAACTGCTGAAGGTCAATATTTCACTTTTTTCCCCAATCAGGCAATATGTCAGTCCAACCTGCATTCAGTCTTCTTCACTTTACGAGTCCCCTAACCCTTTTCGGGGTCATGGGGTGCTGAACGCTGCACCAGGTGACTCCACCTTTGATGGTCACAGGCAAGGGCTTGGATCGTGGTAAAGTTCTTCCCTGTCCAGTCTCTTCTTCTTCCTCTCTGAATTGTCCGTTGGCCGATGATCTTCGATATGCTACTGGATCTTCATTTGTGATGTGTTTCATATATGAGGTGGCGAGTACTCTTCTAAGACACATTTTCACTTCTTGGATTTTTCTCTGCAGTACTACTGTTAGTATCCATGTCTTGCATGCATATAAAAAGATTGACAGGACTAATGCATGCAGTATCTTCTGTTTAGTTGACAGACTGATGGTTTTATCTTTCCACATTGGCTTCAGTTTTGCCAGGGCTGCTGCTGTCTGTGCCTTTCTTGCTAGAACTTTGGTCTTTGAGCTCTCTTCACTGAGCTTTGCTCCAAGGTACTTGAACTGATTCACAGGCTCAAGTTGTTGTCCACAGACTGTGATTTTCTTCCCTATGGACTTTAAGATGTTTGTCGTAAGCTTTATCTTTTCAGCACTGATCTCCATGACGTTTCAGGCAGGTGTCTTGTCCAGGCAGTTCCCCAGACTGACAAGTTCTTGTTCTTCTCCCACCAGCCTGTCAATGTTGTCAGCGAACTGAAGGTTTGTAGTAGCCTGGCCAGCGTGTGCTGACTGTGTCCAGGTGTCTTTCAAGGGCATCTATCATTTTGCATTCAAGGAAGATGTTGAACATGGTTGGTGAGAGGAGGCAGCACTACGGACTCCTACTGATGTGTGGAACCAGTTGCCCACTCTGCCTTGCACAAGGATTTCACTAACAGCCTCCTCTATTCATATCCGCAATTAAATCAAGGGCTAATGCTCTGCTTACTTTCCCAACCCAGGCATAGATGTCAAACTGACTTCTCTTCACCCCCCTGAAAACCAGCTAAAACCATGAAGACCAACACTTGGTTCACTTTCCTATCCCAGACAAATATGTCAGGGTGACCTCTCCCCCACCTGGCTTCCACTCCTGGGCTTCCTAGTTTTGCTCAGGTCTTTGACCTTCCGAGTGGGCTGAGCTTTCGGAGATGACTGTTTAACAACCTGGTTGGGTCTCTTTTCATCTTTTCTGGACACACGCTCAGGGCTGTAAGACAAAACAGAACATGAATCAGGCATCATATCCGATATATTCATAAACATATATAACATATATATATAATATTGTATAATACAATATTTCATGACACAAGTATAGAAAGTTACTATCAAATCTGACAACCTCCATATTTTAATTTTAAGGCTTACTCTCTGTTGCTACCAGCGCAACCTTCCCTCTTATGAGGGGATGTGAGTAAGAGAACTCTCACAATTTTTGGCATTTTTAGATTTCATTCAAACGTTGTAGGATCAACATTCCTACTCTCAAGAAGAATACTTGGATTATTTGGTTGTTAATGTTGCTAGTCTTCTTGTTGTTTAACACCCTGCAATCATTTCCTTCCTCTTTACTCTGCAGCCCCTTTTAAGGTTTGTCTTTCCTTTGTCCCTGCAAGTTTGACTGTTGCCAATCTTAAAGGGGTAGTGCAACGTCACGGACTGCCTATGCTATTTCTTGTAAAACAATAAACTTCTAGTAGCCAAAA
>JBCAUA010604774.1:0-16138 GCA_038406235.1 Peronia verruculata
GAGACTGATTACAACTCAGCGGTATGGCTTTGTTTATAATTGGCGGTACGCGCGGAGATTGGTTGCTAGGGTAGAGGGTGGCTGGACGTCGTAGGGTGGAATTGTCCCCTCTTGGTAATATAGTTCTCTTTGATATTAGTGAAGAGAATGTTGTTTCGCGGTAATATTATGTCATTGTTTATCAGTAATAATAATTTACCACTGACATTTAAATGCTCTGAGCAGTAGGTGAAACACCAAGCGGTCAAATCTTCGCGCATGATGCTGTTGAATCAAGCTCACGCATAACTTTTGGAAGGTGTCAAAATCTGAGATGATGACCCCATCCTCTTCCGTCTCATTTTCGTAGTATGTCAAAGTCTAGGGCTATCATATAACTATTACACTTAAAGCGACAGCCGTTACCACAAAAAAAAAAAAAACTAAGTCTAGTGCTACTAGGCACAAAATTATGTTCGCGTACATACTCTTCTATATAACATCAAAATATAATAGTATCTGATTTTTTAAAATCATTTATACACAAACTTCACGTAAAACAAAATCTGATAAATAGAATGTAATATTATTATTAAATACAAACTACAAAGTCTGCACCCTCCTAACTATATATATAAATAGCATCAAAATCTACCAATGTTGAATATAAATCTCGCTCACAGAACAGTTCTCATCATGTGCTATTAAATAGAAACCACATCCACTACTTTAGTATTACCACGTAATGTAATACAAAAAAATGAAGATATGTTATCAGTAGTTAATCTAATTCACCTTCACTGCCTTCTGTAGCATGCTCATGACAAGAGCTGTAATTGAAGACCAGTTTTTTGTCCTCTTCACACGATGACATTGTGGCTCCTTCTGGACACACAGTTTCATCATACTCGCCTGAGTAATTAGTCTTGAAGACACCGTGTAGTGTCTCTGGGCATCTCAGCGCTCCCTCGCTCTCCCGACCTGTAGGGATAGGATAGTGTTGAAAAGGCCAAGAGATTTCCTGTGATAGAGTGTATCCTGATCAAGTACGAGGTACGCAGAAAGTCAGACAAAAGACGACAGGCAGGCAGGCCGGAGATGTGGTTCCATCCACTAAAATTGTTCTCACGCTACTTTTTATGCCATGCCACGAGTTCAAATAAAGAAATTGTGAAATTATAACTTGATCTTGATCATACAGACAGGCACATAAAATCAAATTCGACCCAGTCAATGATATATCTTTTTTCATATTGTTTATTAATATGTGACCCCATTGTTAATGTCAGGTCAGACTCTGTTACTGGTAAACTGTAGCCCAGTACCACCCTGTCGCATAACCCCTTGCTATAGATAAATAGCCCCAATGCCTTGTGGGTGTTTCGGGAAAGTCAAAGGTTAAGGGAGTAAACCCTGAAATAAAATCCGGAGTGGAGCCCCTAAGGCGGTTGGTCGGCTTTCTTCCCGTGTGTGTCCAGAGTCACAGTGTGGCTTCAGTGGACATGATCTTTTCACTACGCCAGCTGCAGGAGAAGTGTCGAGAGAAGCAGAAACCACTGCCGACTGCAAGGAAGTCATATTCATCCACACCAGAGCGTATCGGAAGCTGTTTAACATCGTCCGACTGCGTGACAGGACGAAGGTTAGGGAGATCCTCATCCGAGAGATGCTGTTTGCAGACGACGCGGCTCTTACGTCTCACACCGAGGCTGGTCTACAGGAGCTAGTCAGTCGCCTGTCTCATGCCTGTAAGGAATTCGGACAGACCATCAGCCTAAAGAAAACTAATATCCTAGCCCAGGGCACAGACACAGAGCCGGACATCACCATCGACAACACACATCTCAAGGTTGTGGAATTTTTCACGTACCGGGGATCCACCGTTGCCAGCTCTCTCCCCGTGGACACAGCGATATCCTGCAGGATTGGGAAAGCTGCCGCAGTCATGTCCACGCTGAATAAGCCTGTTTGAGTCAACAGCCAGCTAGCAGTGAACATAAAGCTACGCGTCCACCAGGCCTGGGTGCTCAGCACATTGCTGTACAGGAGCGAGTCCTGGACTACATATGGCGGCCACGAGAAGCGGCTCAACAGCTTCCACCTTCGCTGCCTCAGAAGCCTCCTTCAGATCAAGTGGCAAGACAAGGTGACAAATATAGTGGTCCCCCAGGGCTCCGGCACCCCAAGCCTGTTTGCACTCCTTAGCCGGAAACGCCTCAAGTGGCTAGGCCACATACGCCGCTTAGACGACGGGTATGGGGAGCTGCTCGAGGATTCCCGCCCCACAGGAAGACCGCAGCTTCGGTTAAAGGACATCTGCAAGCGAAACATAAAGGCAGCCGACTTTGACGCCAACACCTGGGAATGCTCTGCCGACAACCACCGGTTTTGGAGAGCCACTGTCAGTTAGGGAGTGAAGAGGATAGAAATTACTAGAAACGACCAGGTCGCTGACAAGAGAAGCAAGGGCAGTCTCTGTGGTAGTGTCAACCCCCTTTGTTAGCAACAACTGTTAGCGAGACACCCATTCTAGAAGATGCCATCCCCAATCATAGCGTTACATCATCGTCTCTCGAGACGAACGGATGCCGACGACCACATTGCCCTGTGATACGGACATGCCACATTAGCTACGAAGTAAAATATGGCTTATTAAAATATTCCTCACACTACAACTCAGAGCTCGAAATAAATTCTTAAAATTACTTTATGATAGCTTATAGTTTAAGAATCGAGGCCCAACATGAAATCCTGACTATGTGGCTTGGTGCTTGTATTATTGTTGACAACCACTGGAAGCCCTTACTGACTTTGATGATTAAATACACCCAGACATAATCTTCATGTTTAAATGTCAATGAGGCCGTTTTGGATGCAATGTGTTTGGAGTTTGTTTTGGGATTTAACGGCTACATTGTGTCTAAAACGGTGAATACATTTACAAGGTAAAATTCTGATTAAGGTATATAATATACAAATAGATTAAAATGTAGTCCTGAACGGACAATGCGTTTATGAGTTATATAAAAGGATATCAAAATATATATCAAATTTGGGTTATTAAATATTGTATAAAAGATTTAAAAGAAGGATGTGAGCAGCTGCAGCGTCCCCATGGAGATCGTCCCATGCTTGTCAAGGTATATGCCACAACAAAAATTGGTCATACAGGCCAACCTGGCGTAAAAAGCTCATGATGGCCTGCGGTTCCGGTTTATTAAATAGGTCATTCAGAAAGCGACTCGAGAGGTAGGCTTCTAGAGCGTCTCTGAAGTCGGCGCAGTCAATTAGTGTATGTGTGACTGTCAGTTGACACTGACAGGCCACACATTATTGGGGCATTTCTTTTCTGACAAGAAAAGAGTAGCTGAGGTGAGATACACTATTTAACAAAAGCCCAACCAACTCACCATCTGTATGATATTATCTTGCATAAAATCTTCTTACTGTGACAAACAGAGATGTGAAAGAATTAGAAATTTGCTTCGTCAATGGATATTCTGTTATAAATACATAAGAGCCTGTAATGTTACCTTTCCTCAGAAGTTCTGCCTCCGTAGTATTTGTCTGGTTACAGTATTTCCCAATTGGATCGGGGATCTCTGCCTTTGCTCCATATTTCTGTAACGGACGACCGCCAAAGAAGGTGTTCCGAACTGCTCATACAAAAGTGTCGGGGGGGGGGAGGGGTGTGTTAAATATGAAGCTGATTAAATATAAAGCACATGTGTCCTAAACGGAAAATATTTATAAAAAATAGTGACACTGTGTCTATTCTGCATGAAATATATACGCAAAAAATATAAACGCCCAACTAAAGAGTGCAGTAGGCTACATCTGTCTGCGGTGCATTACCATACTATATTATCTCAAAACTGCTCCTTACGATATTTGTTCAGATAATCGTCAACTTTCATTTTTTATATATATATATAGATAAAACCAAGATGCTGTCTAATTCTTCGATTCAAGAGCGAAGAGAAAGCAAAACGAGTTCATTTAGAACACAACTTACCGGTTTGCACCGATATATGAAGATAATCAGTGTTTTGTTTCTCCGTCAGTATCTGAAAGCAAGTGAAGACAGAGAACACTGCGCCTTCACTCTCAAAAGTCTCGTTGCTCCTGTGGAGACCAATAAAGTCAACGTCAAGAGGAAAAAATGTGGTGAGAGAGGGGTGGGGAAAAAAGGTGAGATTGAAGGGGATAAAGATAATGAAACGGAAAGGAAACAGGAAGAAGAGACGTGTGTGTGTGTGAGAGAGAGAGAGAGAGAGAGAGAAAGTGGCAGAACAGAGATAGGAGAGAAGAAAAGAGGAGAGAATAGAGAACGAGGGTGATGGAAAAAGACGGGAGGGGGGGAGTGGAAGAGGGAAAAGAGGGAGGAAGATAAGAGAAGGAAAGAGAGAGAGAGAGAAGAGGTGAGGCAAGACAAAAAAAAAAAAAAATTAGGAGAGGAAAGTACTGTACAGAAAACATCACAGGAGTTACATCATCTGTCTTTCAAAGACTTTTGGGAATAACAAGACACGCTAGCAACCTTTGATAGCCTCTTTTCTTCACATTCTTCACTATCGCCATTCACTTCATCGCACCAGTACGTCTTTGTGAAGGAACACGCCCCCCCCCCCTCGTTAAAAAAAATACAAAAACAAAAGAAAAAAGGCAACAAAAGTTCATATGTTTGTTATTAATGGCTTCTTCTGGGATTTTTCTATTACTTCCATGACAGACTTTCTTTTTTTCTTTTTTTTTTTTTTCCAGTCTGTAATTATGCGTTAATCACCAAATAAATATAAAAATCATACTGAAATCATACAACATCGTCAGAGTTTATGATCTCGACTACTAGTTATTTATCGATTTGTGTCATTTTCCGCAAACAATAACAATAATTAAATATTTTTTTTTAAAGAAAGGAAAACAACGCCGTCGTGTTTATTGATTATCGACTGAGGCGTAGCTACTAACAAAAAACGTTTTATATGTGCTCTGGCCAACGTTTATTGACATCAAATATTACACGATACCAATCAATGAAGGCTATGTTGTGCTATTTGATATAATAATGGCATGAAATACTATTAAAATACCTTTGTTTTACTTAGAATTCTGTCTGTCGGCTTGTGTATTTTCATATTTCATATTTATTGATCTATTCATTCATTTACTATATCATTATTGGTTTCTTGTTTGTTTGTTTTGTTTGGGTTTTTTTGTTTTTTTTTTTCTCACCCAAACAGCCACCCACCCAAACGGTTTCTCCAGTACCTTCCAAGTGCAGTTTTATTCTGCGTCTGTCGCTGTCTCTATGTCTATTTCAGCTTGTCTGTCTCTATAATCTACTATCTATAAATCTATCTATTACCACTATCTATTACCACTGTCTCAACATAGCCATATATCTAACTAGCTAACGTCATTCGTACTTACCTAAAACCCACATACTAAATCACTTCTCTTTCTAACTACCCGCCTACCTGCTTACCTGTCTATTATATAATTTATCTACCTGCCTAACTATCTATCAACCCACTTACCTTATTACCTATTTAACTACATGTTCTTATCTGTCTGTTTGTCCCTTGTTATCTCTCTCAAGCTTTCTGTCAACATGCCTGCCTATTTGTCTACCTCCAGATCGACCTTCCTAGCTACCTATTGACTGATGTTTCTGTCTACCTACCCACCCACTCATCCAACTACCTAACTACCCACCCCAACCTACCTGTCTACCCACACACCCACTCACCTTCCCACCTAGTTCCATTATATCTGTCCATCTACTTATAATACTATCAACCTATCAAGACATCTATCTGCTTGTCTATTTATCAGCCAGGCTTCCTCTTTGGCAAGTTGTAAAATAGCCTCGTCTGTATTTTGTCCAATTTAATCCAGTTCAAACGGATTGGGAGCTCTTATATTACAAACTCGACAACCTTGTTGACCTAATGGAGATTTACCAAGTGACTATTGATTTTTACTCTACAACAAAAGACACATAGACGCGCCCCCCCCACACACACACACAACCACACCCACACACACACACACACACCACACACACCATACACACACACACCACACACACACACGCACACACGCACACACACACACGCACACACACACTAATACTGGGTTAATTGTTAATACACTCTGCCTGTGTGTTCATCTAAAGTTATCTGACAATAAAAACAGTTAAAAAGCGTTGTTTTAAAGCCTAGGGAAAAACCTTTACAACGATCACATTAAATGTGTCAGTAGGCAGGGGGAAACTTTTTTTTTTTCTTTCTTTTAAACTCTTATTTTAGATTGGAAAACGCAATTTTTATATAACAGCCTCCCCAACACTAACAAAAAATATTCAAACGTAGGTCTATGTGACTTATCTGTATATATTTATGATTAGGGTGACTTGTAAATTCACAAGGCATAAAGATCATCTGTTAGAATACATCAACTCCTTGAGGATTAAATCAAAGATGGCACTCAGTCACATCGTTGATGTAATAATCGTATATATGATGCAGTGGTTTGAGAGATAAAAATGGGGAATAAGATTAATATTTAATAACATTTCATCCTTTAAGTCTAATTTTTGTTGTAAGTATATTCTAGCCATTTTCTCAAAATGTCCATTTTGAGACACGGTGTTGTTGCCGTTGTCGCTGTCGTAGTTTTAACAGCAAACATGATGTGAAGCAATATTGGAGATGAACTTTGAGCAAAAACGATCTTCTTGGACAAATGTAGCTTATGAAGTAATGTATAACATTTGTGCGAACATGATACTCTTGAATCTATACTATAAATCTGCAACAAAACTCACAAAAGGCTTATGGACTCGAAAACTACTGAATGTAGCCATATGAAATTTTACACACTACACTGTTGCATAAAGATCTGTGTTACTGCCTACATGAAGCCGAAAAAAGCATACTGTGTAAGGCGATAATAAATTAATAGTAAACTCATGAGAGTGTTTCATCCAAATTTTGTTCGTTCGATAGACGACGCGTTCAAAATACCAAACACACTTTCTTTGAGTAATATTCAGTTTAATCATCCAAAATATGAACCTCAAGGTGAGCTTTATGCGGAAAAAAAGGGGGGAGGGGGGAGGCTTGAACCAATATGCAAACTTCGCACAAAAACGACGTTCTTGAACTTGTGTGTGACTTGGCTGTTTAGAAATTATACAAAAATGACAAGAGGAATAGACAGAAAGAAGAGTGTAAACAGGCCTGCAAGCTGAAATCATTTTTAGCTGCTACATGTAGTTATTTTTCACGTCTTACGGACCTGGCTTTACCAACTACCAAAATTAATAATACTGGGCGTAAACAACATGGATGATTCAGTTCGGATACAAACCAAACAGCACTAAATATAATGACATTTTATTCAGCTAGCTCAAAGCGTGACATCCATTTCCATCTATCTCCACTTTGCACATTATTTTAGATAAACATAAAAAAAAAAAAAATGATCTCGTTAATGATCTGCCTTCCTAACTTTTTTGTTGTTGTTGCTGTTCATTTAAATTCCATATGTAAGCCTATACACACATCTAGAGGCACAACAAGTAGTACCATCTTGTCATTGTTGTTTCAAGTTTTTGTTTAGTAATTTTAAATGTTGGTAAACTGAAATTGAAACTACTATGAGATTTTTGTTTTCCACAGCTGAATTCGGGAAATGAAATTTCTTCTTACAGAGTATATTTTTACAATGCGTGTGCTATTAATATTGGAAAGTAGGTCATTTTTCACAGGTAATGAATGTTCTTGTCTTTTTATTAAGAGAGAGAGAGAGAAATATACCATTTTACCATAACATATTTTTTTTTATATTAATATTATTCTTTTTGACCGTTCAATGCAGTTGTAACACAGGTTTTCATGAGTGTGCTCATCTCATGAGTAACCTGTACCATCAGTGATGTAAAATTTAATACTAGATGCTGATTCATATCTGTTTAGTGAACCCGATGTATCTACCTGTGAACAGGTGTCTACAGGCACAAAGTAGTTTTTATTCAATATCGTGTGTCATTTCCTATCCAATTTAATGGAAATTTCAACGTTTAACCCACGAGATTCATTAAGGGGAAAACTAGTTCGTTGGTGTTCTATCAGCTTATCAATGGACTCCTCATGAACAGCAAGGTAACTAGAAAGCTGACTACCTAACACTGACAATTGAAGGCGATAGTATAAAAATATCTGAATTTTCAAATGTAGGATATCGACAGTTATCAATATTTCCGCTAGTTTCTCTTTTCATTATTGCTGTCAGAACATTAACATGGACGGTAATAATCATTGCTGTGTTAAAGGCGTGTTCGTCAAAATAAAGGAAGAAATCGCAAACCTCGTGCACGCCACACGTCACCATGCTAAAGGATATTTCACGTGAGCACCGCTACACTCAGAGTATTTTTTTTTTAAATTGTGTTTGTCGCCTTTCAATTCTAAAAAAAGTAAGATGATCTCGGTTTTAAATGCCTGCTCTATTTCAGGTGAGAAGTATGTTTATGGGTAGAAATTTACAACATAGAAATGTTGCCGGGACAGCGGCGTCTCTCCCTTATTTTCCTCTAATTTTTAACTGTCAAGAGTTCTTTAACGTACGCAACTTACACACGGAATCTCCTAAATATAGTAACCCTTATCCAAGAAAGCTAGACACTGGGCTTCACTAATCAAGAAGCCAGTGGACTGTTTTAACAGCAGGTTTTCATCTTTGAATCGCTCCCATTTCCCGATACTAGGATCCAAAATTCGAACTTGCGACGCCCACAACTTGCGTTTTTCACGGGCAGCAGACGCCTAATTACACCGTCATAGACCCCTTTCGGAAAAAAATGCCATTGTTTTAGGCTATTTTTACAATGATTTCATGGATTTTCTGCTGGCATCTGGGTTAAACATATGTTAACAGTGACCGGATTGAACAGACAGAATGAGAAAGAAAGAACATACAAACAGACGGGTAAGCAGACAAAGTATAATTAAGTATGGAGTAAATATTTAGGCTGCTTGTATATGCGGTGGCTACTCTAAAGAAGAAAAAAAAAAATGAAGATTAGACTAGTCACTGGTTGAACGTGCGTTTTTTTGGCTGTGTCCATTTATCTAGTCAAAAACTCGCCGAAATGGGAGAAAAAGGAGAGGAAAGCATGGCAGAAATGAAATCAAACTATAACCTGCTAGATGTGTTCAGTGAAGCGTTATGAAGCATAATATGCCCCACGTGACTCCAGGAGATTACAGCTCAGTAGACCTTTTCAACAAGATCAATGGTTTTAAAAGCAGTTTAAGTACTTAAAACAACAACAACAACAAAGCAAGGTAGATCAGTCGTTTGAGGTATCCATTGTATAGGAAGACGTCTCTTGTTGTTATCTTTTTTTCTTAAGAGTCTGGTTCAGTCGCAAAAGATGTGCCTATTGATCGCTTAAGAAGTACATAAAATATAAATGTGCAATGACTATACAAATTTAAATAATGGCAGTAAAGATGAAGAGACAACTTACTTTGCACATACAGGAACTTCGTCTCTCATCGCTGAAGCCATAACCATAACTATGACAACGGATCTTTCTGTTTCGGTGAGTCATTATTACAAAGACTGAGTTATGGTTCTCTATAAGCTTTTATGCAGACCATATTATGAAGGTGCACAAAATAACGCTACACAGTAAATCGTGGTGTTGAATGAAGAGTCTTACAGCGTGGGCCTGGGGTATACAAGAAGATTCCCTGCTCCTACCTGCAGGCGGTGAAAGCCCGCCATCGGTGGGGTGGCTCCCATGCAATGCCATCCTCGACATTCCAGGGATGACCTCTTTTATCTCTCCTTGCTCTTGTCCTCTGTCCCGCTCTCTTTCCTCTCTTCTTCTTGACGTGTAAACTTATCTTACCGTGTTTGACACAATATAGCCGTGATAATGCTGATGTGCCGTTTAACCCCAACACAAACAAGTCTTACAGCTACTGACTAAGTATAACAGGCACCAACAAACAGAACAATTCGAGATTCTCGTAAATGGAAAAAAAATCTATATTATTGTTCTTTGCTCCTGATGTTTTTGTTGCTGTTGCTGCTGTTGTTGTTGCTGATGATGTTGTTAATGATGTTGTTGTTGATGATGATGATGATGATAATGATGATGATGTTCTATTTTATCGGGAAAAAAAAACAGCCAAATGCGGTTAGACATTTTATTTTCGCTGCAGGTGGTGCCTTTGTCATATAAAACTATATAATATCAGGCTTTTTTATTTTATTTTTTATAGTCTGTGTGCTTTTCTCTCTGTTACTCTTTTCCCTATTCTTGCCATACTTATTTCAAGCTAAATCTCTTGCTGTGTATCTCGTCTTTATGTAAGCTCATTACTTCAGTAATTCGAAATACAAAACGCTATTTATAATATGATAATTAAAATACAATAAAGAATTTGCTGTAAAATGTGTCTGCTTCGGTTCTTTCTCCCTTCATTTTATTTTGCAGGGCCTGTTTGTTTTATCAGTACTTCACGTCACTCCACTTCAGATCAAGTGCAATAGCATCATCTCTAGGTGTTTAGTTGTCTGCTTGAAATGTAAAAGATAATACTGGTGAACAGGAAAAGACAACGTAAAGCAACCTTTTTTGGGGTCCCGTTCCAACGCAAAGATTAAAAAAAAAAAACATAGCTAGGAAGGAGCTCTTGATAAAGCTAGAGGATAATGACTCAGAACCAGGACTCGCAGCTGCATCCCAAGATACTAATAAGGCACTAACATAACACTGACAACATAATAAGATAATGCCGAGAATCAAGATTGCTTAGGTTACGTGACCAACGACCGTGTTGTGGTCAAGAGATCTAACATTCCACGAAATAAAACCGTTGTGTCTACTCGCCCGGTCAGTTCTCAACATGTTGTCTCTACTTTGACCACAGTCTCTCCTTTTTTTAAATTATTATTTCTATTATTATCATTAATTATTATTATAATAATTATTATTATTTCACATTTACTTTCAAATCTTTGTCATTGTCTGGTGTTCTTGTTATAGCTGCTGCTTATCTTTTAATTTAATACTGGCTGCTGTGGTTTAGTATTACAAGTATTATGCAAATCATTTAATTCCTCCTCGAACCATTTACAAAATGGCCAAGGTTTGATCGAAAGTGGCCAAAAATGACATATGATGTGCATAACTAATAACTGTTCGCCGTTTCCAATCATAAAACTAATTGCCTAAATTCAATTATGGAATCTTACGATACCATATGAACCGGCAAATCTTTACTCACCTCAATACATAAAGACTGTCCGAGTCAGATGAATTGAAGCAATCAAGTCTCCTGGTTTCTTTGGAAGAGATGTCGGAGCTGAATAAGATCTCTGACTCTTTGATTTCGATGTCCCCCCACAGCGTGGATACCCAATTGCCAACCACACCAGGTGGAAATAAGCACAAAGGCTGAGAGTTTTCTGCCGCGCCCTGAGTTTGAGCTGGGAATACAGTAGAAGCGACAAGTGAGGGCTTTTCATTTTGACCACAGGGATCATCGAAATTTGAGACAAACGGTATCTAATACATGTACAACATAAATGAAGTCCCGGCTGCAAGAGGAGCCTCAGACCGAGATGCAATTTTTATCCCAGGTTAGTTCGAACCTAGGTGTCCATTGAGACTGTTGTATTATAAGGATTTCCATAATGACATTGTTATGGCTTAAGAATTGCAGTTTAAGCTATTTGAAACGATGCTATTTCACCATATTGTGAGCTATTTTGGAAGGAATGATGAGTGAGTCTTTGACATATCGGCTCCAGCAGCTGTGTGGTCAACGGTGCCAAAATTATAGGCCTGTTTCCGACATCAAAACAAATTTATAAGAGATTTGGAATCAGGACAACCCATTAGTTAGAATGCCACCATTTTCTTTCAAATGCATGTTCTCTTGAGCATCTGTAATAGTGTAATGAGGTATTTCAAGGTCAATCATATGACTTAGGGAACATCGCTCACACACGAGTCTGTTTATATGATATGAACATGTCTGAATGCTCATCACTCGTCAAGCGCTGCCTGTTTGCGCAGAGCAAGTATCCCAAGGAGCTTATACTATTTAATTGGAGAGCCGACTGATGACGTCACATATGCTGATAGTGGAGCCACGCCCATGAGGAAAAGACAGCTAGTTAATGACATATGTTCATGAAGTCACGAATGAACGAAATTCACACTATCATTACCACATGATTGCATGTCTGTTGTATTCTGTCCTTGCTGTAGCTCTCAATTTAAAAAAAAAAAATCCGTATGTTAACAAGCAAAGATCCACTAGATCAGAATAGTGACTAACTCTGTGATTCGTGAAGGACGCCAAGCATAGCAAAATAGCAATGCCTCCATGACCATGGCTTCCAGTGTTGGCACACGAGATACGGTGTGTTTCATTAAGGCAACGCCATCAGTCCCATCTCCAGTATAATAGTAAGCTCTTTGATGTATCCAAATCATCGTGTGTGCGACTATCCCTTGGTCGTGTGACTTCCCTCGAAATACCTCAGTGGCTGTTGTCTGATACATTTCTGTATTTGCTTTCAGTTGTGTAAATAAGAATGTTGACATGAGAAGGAACAGAGTCGCAAGAGCCAACAAGTATTCCTTAAATACTGGAGAGAGAAGG
Source organism: Peronia verruculata (assembly GCA_038406235.1). Classification (NCBI taxonomy): domain Eukaryota; kingdom Metazoa; phylum Mollusca; class Gastropoda; order Systellommatophora; family Onchidiidae; genus Peronia; species Peronia verruculata. The sequence continues at coordinate 12,678 of JBCAUA010604774.1, forward strand.
TCCCTGGGATGTAGAAATAGCAAAAATAAAGAGAATTGCTGTCATAAAATATTGAAAACAAGTATTTCCTCTAAGCATTATTAGACATTCCACCTCATTAAATTTATAATTTCAGAATTAATATTATACATAGGGTTCCAAGGCTAGGTTTACATTTAGGGTTAGAATTTGTCTTGCACTTCTGAGAACACGGAAATTAAGAGAATGAAAGGTTAAAGTTTAAAAGCTGTTGATTAATAACAAGCATTCAGATATGCCCCCGTCCACATTAGCAAATCGATATATGAACCATGCTCAGAGTCATGCAAACAGACCTAGAAATACTTCATCCTGCGTAGGGGTTATTCTCAGCAATGGGTTACGGTTAGCGTTAGCTGTCAGGATAAACATTATATGTAGAACTTAAAGTTGGTTAGTGTTAGAATTCAGAGTTTGTTATAGAAGTCAGCATTGAGCTGGAGCTAGATACAAGGATTGAAACCGCAAGGCTTTTGCAAATTCGTTAAAAATAAGTTCGGTTCGCAAATGATACTTTTGCCACTAGCAGTGTTCATTTGCTTGCAATGGCAGGTCGTCTTTTGTGTAAAATTTCCATAAGTAACTCAAAGAAACTAGATTTTGACGAACGTAAATTCCTACTGATTCTTTTCATACAATTAGTTAATGAGTTCGTTCTAAGAGTAATTAGAATCAGGGCTGGGGCTTTCTTTGTAATCAAGACTAAACATGTATCCTCAGAATGACTCTTTATAAACATGGCCGGACAGTACTGCATAAAGATATCGTTCTGGTGAATCAGGGCAACCAACTATATAAAAAAATAACCAACTCGAAAACTAAAGTGGTGACATCAAGTTTCTGGGAAACAAGGGCCTGAAAGAGTGAGATAAGATAATTTTTATTATTATTATTATTTTCTCTCTCTATATATATATACACACACATTTTGCCTGGAAGGATTATTTAGCACGTCAAATTCAACTGTTACATGTACGCAAAAGGCAGATTGCATGGACAACATAAAACCTCCTTCGGTCTCTACAGGTTCTTGTAAAACAAATTATTCCGTCTGGGTCAGAATACACTAACAAGCATAACGATGTTCAACCAAAGTCCATGTTCCTTGTACTGATTTTCCTTTTAAAAAACAAAACAAACGAACACACACACACACGCGCAGCAGAAGACTAAGAAATAACAGATGAATAGATTACATTTTTCCTGTAAAAGCCGAGTCTATTGATTTAATCCTACTATGTAGTCAACAAAAGACATCATCAAGAGAGGCTTTATATAATTATATATATATATATATATATTTTTTTTTTTTTTTTTAGAAAGCTGCAAATGGAAATCCTTTTTTTTTTTTTTTTAAGAACAAGAATAGTCAGAAAAGATTATAAATAAACTTACCAAAAGTTCCGGCGACAATCCAAACAAGTGAAATATGAAAGACCAGCAACTTGCACATGATTCTGCTTTCTTAAAATGAACTTTATAATCAAGTGCTCTAAAATCTTGCTCGAAATGACCTCGAGGAATGAACTAAATCTCGGTGTTATTTCAATCAGCACCTTGACTTAAGGAGTAAGCATAGACAACAAACATCACGGAAAAGGGCCTAGTACTGTACTAGATCTGTCTTCGCGGATCTAGGTTCTACCAACTCAGACATGCTTGTAGTGAAGACAAGGTTCACAATCTGGTGACACACTCCTGCCGTCCTATCTACACAGTGGCCCACATCATGACAAAACCCATGTCCACGAGAGGTCTCTTTGTGTGAAAACTGGCAGGTTGTGAACATCTGTTCTCCAGGAAAGTCATGTGACTCCTCTGACTGTTATACATGTACTTACTACGTATGAATAGAAACAAAATGCCTGCGCAGTGAGCTAAAATCAATAAGATGGAAAAATTATGTGACTCATCTTTGACCGTTCAAATGAAAGGTACATGCACAGTCTATTCTTCTTGGCATTCTATTATTTTGCTCTGTGTCCTCTGTTTGTTTATGTATGTTTGTTCTTTCGTACCATTCTTCTTTCTTTGGTGTAATTAAACGAATCGCACTATTGTGTTTGTTATTATTGTTGACTCCTCCCCTCTTCCTCCCCCCTCTCTCTCTCTCTGTCTGTCTGTCTGTCTCTCTCTCTCTCTCTCTCTTATGAAACGGAATGTTTTAAGGCCAAACTTGTGGGCATCTGTCAGTTCATTATCTTTCTGGTGCAACTGAAATAATTAGGTATTTTAAGCAAAATCACATGACCTAGGGACAATCGCTCACATGTGGCTTTGTTTACTTGCTCTGCGCATGGCAGACAAATCTGGACGAATGATGAGCTCTCAGACCTGTCACATCATATAAACAAAGCCACATATGAGCGATGTTCCCTAGGTCATGTGATTTTGCTTAAAATGCCTAATTGCATTAATTTGAAACATTCAAGCAAATGGGTAAACGACCAAATAAGGATTCGTGCATTGATAATACATCAGAAATTTCCAAAGCAGCTTACAAAACACTAATTTTTTAAACTTAATTTAGTGCCAATAATTTTGCTGTGAGAATATAAAAGATAATTAACCAGGATCGCTCTGAGTGCCCAGGATTTCATTTCACAATGATGTTATCTTAGATACATTTATGTAACATGCATGTAGTTGTTCATTCAATCTATTACGTGAGACTTATCAACAAATGTCCAATAAAGTGTGACAAAAAGCGTTTAAGCAAACTCCGTCCAAACAAAATTAAAAGGCTACGCTCACTGCTATTTTTCACATATATATTTGATGCTTGTTAAGCTTTTTTCAAACCTGTTAGTTTCATGTTTTATTTTCTGTTTTGTTAGTGTGTCCGTCGGTCTTTTTTGTTTGTTTGTTTGTTTCTGTTTTCATCACTATTATTACTTTGGTTAATTTGTTTGTTTGTTTGTTTGTTTGTTTTTGTTTCGTTTTGTTTTTCTTTTAACTTTTGTTTCTTTTCTGTAAATATTTATAGTTGTGGTGGATTGTCAGTCAGATGTACTTTTGTGTGTATATTATGGTTATTGAGCGGTAGTCATCCAGACAAACAGCAGGGGATATTCTGGGATAGGTGAACCAACATCAGATATGCCATAAAATAAATCCACTTTGAAACATTTGTTGAACAGATGGCTATAATGGACCGTGAGCCAAATCAGATGTCAAACAACAACAGTGTTGCTTCCTATTTTCTCTGGTCATTCTCTGATCACCAAGTAGAATAAATATGGCGTGACGAAACCACAAAAACAGATTAAAAAAAAACAAATCTAAGTGAGATCTAAAAGAAATAAACAGATAGATCTAGATCAATCTCAGCCAGATACATACAGTTTATGTATTGAAATCAATAACGTCTTTTATACAGTAGTACTATACATTGTGTTTTTATGATTATTACATACATGTATATATATATATACCGGTATATA
>JBCAUA010604885.1:0-16134 GCA_038406235.1 Peronia verruculata
GTAGTAAATTTTTTTTTTTTTTTTGGCAAAGTTTGTTTATTCACAGAAGATTAAAAAAAAAAAAGTAAAGATAAAAAAACCAAAAAGGTGAAGAAGAGTGAGATAATAAAATGAAAGATGAGGACAGGAAAACTAGATTTGAGCATCAGTTTGCTGTAATTCGTTATTGATTTTTAAGGAGGGGCTCAGTGTCTTCTCTCTTCTTGCAGTTCTACAATGTAAAATATTCTAATAATGTGCCACAGCTGGTACAAGTGCAATCTTACACAGACTGATCACAGCTAATAGCTGACATTAAACAGGGGGTATCTGTGATGATCTGCTTTTCAACCTATTTTACTAGTTGCAATAAAATTCACACCGGGATCTTTGTTATTTATAATCTAGAACGCAGCTCAAATACATCTCAACTTCCTGTTTCATACCCTGGTATACTTTTATATACGTATATTCATGGATGTCTCACGCTCAGGGCATATGAGTCAGAAGTAGCAATGGGAGATTTCAAGTTACGGCCGTTTTTAACTATTTTCCGACAGAGATTCAAACATTTTTTAATTGCTTTCCACAAAACGAAAATTCAACCTTTTAAAATCTCAAACGAAAAAATTGTTGTCAGAGTCAAAAAATTGTTAAAAACGGCCATTACTCGCAATCGCCTGGAGCAAACCTCCGACTCACTTGCTCTGGATGAAAGACTCTACTCTGCCTCTTCATTATATATCATAATACTCTTCTTAAAACAGGAAAAACTTGTGTATGATTTGTATGCTGTAATATCAGAGAAAAATACTAGGCCACTCTGTGACAACAAAAACTGAAATACAGATGCTGGACAAAAAATTCTGAACCACCGACTTTTTTGGCACATGACTTTCAAGAATAATATGTTACACATTTTCCTAATAAGAAGAGATTTTATAAAATTTTCTTAAGAAAGATCAAATGTTGGCGAAGGACAGAAGTGCCAAAAATTTCAACCTCAAACTTCCAAGAACTCCAAATAAGACATATTAGGCCAGAACAAAAGAAATCAATCTACTAAACAACAGAGAAAAAGATCTAAAAACTGAACCGATCATAAGAATTGAACCAAACCTTCTGACATGAGATTTTAACTTGAGACACCGAGAAGCAAACATTTTGAACAAAATACCACAAAATGGTAAAAACAGAAATTATAGTTAGAATTTGTGAACCAGCTGACATTTCTGGACCAAAGAACTTGAGAACCAGTTGAAATTTTGACAAAAGACTTAACAATAACAAAAATGGCTGTATTGATACTGCCATACCAAAATTTTATTCAGAAACAACCATTTGTTCCCATGTTTCTGTTTAAAACAGAGACATATTAGAAGAGTAACAAAGCTAAACTCAAGCACTTTTGTTACAGTTTGACATTAAGGGATGTCAAACGCTTGTCACAAAAAAATCTGAAATTTCTGCCCTCTTACACTAGTCTTTCTAAGATCATGGACACAGTATCAGTTCTTATAATCTAGTCAGTAGGCTACTCTGATGTGCTGATTTTCCATCAACAACCCTTATCACGTGACCACTGCATGTTGTCGGGTATGAGGCATTACACACTATAAACTCCGTTCGACAGTACGATAATCGTCCGAGGTATGAGGATAACTCTTTCATACTTCTGGTTTCACCGTCATCATGTGGAATTTGTATCTCAAATTGTTATAAAACTGCAATTGCCTTGTGGATTCAGTAGACCTGCAGTAAAAAGCCGGCAGTTGGTCGGCCAAAAGTAGGAAAGTCGGCGACGAACAAGAAGTCGGAATCCCAACTAAAGTCAGAAGTTTGACATCCCTGTAACATTATATCACTTTCACTTCTTTACAATTTACACTTTTACTGCCAGACAAAGACAAATTAGTCAAGGTCTGTCCTTCTGTGTGTTTCAATTTGTAGATGTTCCAATGGAGCTTCACTCCCTGAGGAGATGGTTAAAAATACAAGCAAAAGAATTTTGACGAGACAATTTGTTTTGTGAAAGCAAAATTTGTAGGTATGACCAGATGGCCCGTACACAGTATAATAGCCAACAAAAGTTAATAGTTGTTATCTGAAACATTTGTCTTGCATGACCTACTCCTACTGACAAACAACTGCTGACAAACTTTTATGAATGACAATTATAACTAGGTAACTTGAGAAAGGACAATCTCTAAGTAAATGCCACACTGTGAATAATATAACTGACTGTCATTACATTACACAGATACATATATATGCATCTGGTTTTTGCTGTAGCAAGTATGATTCAGCAAAGTGATATTTATGCTCTGCCAAGCAGATGTGGACTATTTATCTGTTATCAAATTTTATGCATGGAGTTACTGCTGTCGAGATCAAAATACTCTCAAAATACTCTCCTGTAACCTCCATAATCAGTCAAATACAATTCTCGCAACAAAGTCCACTTTGATCTCACATGGTCACGTGACAGATACATTTTCTATGTAATCGACAAAACATGCTAATGCTTTCTGTTGTAAATATTTTTAGTAGCATATAAACACATGCTACAGCTTATGGGATAAATTCCATTGGTCAGTTTTGAGGATGCATCGAGGGAGAAATCATGAAGGTTTCTAGTAAAGTGCAAAATATATGGCTGGAACATACTACTATCACTTCACAAATTCTCTATCAAGCGAATACACTTGAATGCTGCAGAAAATGTATACACAAGCAACTCAAGTCTTCCCATGCTATTCAAGAATAAATATAAAGCAATGGTATTTCAAAAATAACCAGTCAAATTGTGACAATACTGACAAGCATCTCCATCAGTTCATAGTTACAAGCCTCTTTATCAGTTCGTAAATACAAGCCTCTTCGTCAGTTTATAGTTACAAGCCTCTTTGTCAGTCCATAGTTACAAGCCTCTTCGTCACTTTGTAGTTAAACCCCACAATCTTGTCATCCCACATCATTCCCCTTTCCAGAATTGAAAAAATGCTTTGCATTCTCCAACTACCTGCCAAACACTTCCACAAAAGGAAAACAAATTCATGAAATCTACAATAAATTATACTGATTCCACTAAGAGCTCAAAAAAATTTCTTGTTCTGTAGTGGCCGTACAATTGCTGTGAAATAGTGGATCTCTATTGCCATAAACACATATTATCGCATCACCCAAATTTTAACATATTCAATATTGTTCATTTACTTACGCCATAAAAAGGAAGTCATTGACTCGCCAAGAATGTAGAGCGAGGCAAAGAATGCCAAGCACATGGAGATGAAGATGGCTCGCTCATGCGCCTCCAGCACTTGCAGAATGGGATACACCCAGAAATTGTCATAGAATGCTATGAACAGAACCCTAGATAGAAACAAGGAAGCATATATGCAGATAATTTTATTAGCCGCATCCAGTGTGTCTTTATTACATATAGTACCATAGTTTACTCCACATGATTTTATGTCTTTGCCCAATAGTGTGACTGACTGTCCATGTGGAGTCATTTGCCAATACTGTCACTTCTGTCACAGTCACTGTTTGTTCTATATTTATATTTATTTACAGTCATTTACCAATGTCACTGATATTTCTGTGTCTTCAATGAGTACCTGCAGTTATTTGCAAACATTGTCACTGATACTACAATGACTTATGTAAGTGGACATATGTCTCAAGGCCAGCTGAAATGAGACTTAAATCGCTTGGTTAGAACCAAGAAATCAAGCTTTGAATGCGATGAGGAGGGTCAGACATCAAATTTTTTCATTGCAGAAATCAAATGTGCACTGATTTCTGAACAAGACAGTATCGATCTCACCCTCGATTTAAAGCTAACTCAAAACTTTTTTCGCCGACTGAAAGGGTATAAAATAAGCTTTCACGTGATACCAAGAACCTCATATGGTGTCAAATCGACATACTGTCTCATTTTGATTGGCTGCAAGACATATATGCCAAAGTTTGATTCACATAGACTTAAAGTGAGAGCTATTTCTACATTTATCCCTTTTTTCCTTCCTCCCATTAGCAAATTATCATATAAATTTAACTCTAAAGCAAAGCCTTTCTTTTCACCGTCATTTGCCCATAGCCATATATATATGCATCCCAAGCCTCCAACCATGTTACAGCTATCTGGATTTTTAGGTATTTCTTATCTACTGTTTCCAGATAAATATAATAAAAAAAAAAAAAAAAATCCCACTCACCAAGCCAGGTAGGTTAAAGCTAAAAGACAGGTTCCCATAATGCCAATGTGACGTCGCGGATGGTGATGATACACCAAAAATTTATCAACCAACAGGAATGGTAGTACTGCTGTATGCTGGTCGTTGGGGAAAAGAGAAAAATATATTTGTACTTCTTATAATTCTATACTGTATTATGTGATGGTGCATCACTAATTAGAACCAAATTGGAAACAATAACAAAAACAAAAAAATTCTATGTATTCTATTTTTTTTTTTTTAATTAATGATTTTTCAGCATTTCCTAATTCTACTCAGTCTAATACAATACCAATTTTGTTTTTAAAAATACTTTTTCTTCAAGTATATAAAAAAAAAAAAAGATAATACAATACCAATTTTGTTTTTAAAAATACTTTTTCTTCAAGTATATGAAAAAAAAAGACTGAGTTTTACAATCGCTGCAAATTTATCTACACCAAAAGTAGGTGACATTTCGAGAAATCACAAGACCAAATACAATCCCTGAACTCTAATTCTTTTAAATGTCATTAGGATTCTTATCTGAAGATTATTTTATAGCAGGAAAAAAAAAAATAACCCTCAAGAAATGAAACATTTCAACAAATGTTCTGAGTCATCACCATGCCGCTGATTTCCCGTATCTGCTCTTTTGATTCTCTGTCAGTTAAGATGTACGATAACAGGAAGAAAGGGTGAACCAACAAGAATTATACTGATTCTTTGCCTACACAACATATTAATTTACAGTTATACAAAAAGAGCAAACTGTACCACAATACTGAACTTGAAACATTAATATAAAAGGGATTATGATGCTACTGGTGTTTAAATATGTATACTGTACTACACTTCTCTGCAGTCTGGGATGTCTTTTTTATCATCTGAAAAAAAAAAAAAAAAGACCAGCTCTGTGTTCCTTAGGTCTAAAAGTATTTTAAAAAATAAATTTACCAACATATGGTTGAGCCAAGTTGGAATGATTTCATCCAAATGTTTTGGGTAGACCAATTCTCTGTCCACAGCATAGAGGATCCAGAAGGTTGAAACGACAAACTGAAAGAGAAGCCATATCATGTGAAGTAACACAAAATTCTCAGCTTCTTGCCTTTACTGATTTTCAGAAAATAAATCTCTCCTGTTCCCCCAACTGACCCTTTTATTTTTTGCTGAGTCAGCTGAGCTGAAATTTCTATTGTAGAAAGAAAGAAAAGAAATAATAGATGCAGCTTTTGAAATAATTTAGCATATCATCATATACCACGGATATCAAACTGTTTTCATCAAAAAGTTAGAGAACATTTTGTCCCCCATATTTTATCAGGTTAGTCGGGTGCTACTCAGTTCTGTAAGACACTACAAAGAAATATAAAAAAAAAAAATCAAAGCCTTTTATGTTAGGAACAGATTGCAAGTTTTCATGGGCACATGGAATGGTGATGATTTATATTTTAAATTTAAAAAAAAGCTCTGGGTAAAAGCTGACAGGAACAAAAAAAAAAAAAAAAGAAATCAAAACAAAACACACTGAATGCAATAATTTATAGATCTAGCTCTGGATGATTGCCTCTTACAATAGTTGACTTGTTCTAGTTGATAATTTTCATTTGATCAGTGATTTTCTATCAACAATTCTCACATGACTGCTAGACTACATGGTAGTTGTGAGGTATGAAGAACTAACTTCAATGCTGGTCTTCAAATTTCAGCTCTCACCTGGAACTTGCACAAGATTCTAATGCTATCGTACTTCCGGTTCTACTGTTATTATGCAAGACTTATATCCTCTTTAAAATGACATGTATTGCAAAACTGCAATTGGATAGTGGGTTCGGCAAAAGTCGGCGACTGATCGACCTAAAAGTAGAAAAGTCAGCATTGACCAGAAAGTCAAATTTCCTACAAAATTGGAAGTTTCACTCCCTGATAAACTGCAATATAATGTGTGTCTGTGACAGAAGGACATTGGTTGTTGTCAACTGATTATGTACATCATAGCTGACTATATCTCATGGTCTTTTGTCAGTCTCACATTTATATGCATTTCATTATGATAATGATTTCTTGTAATTACACTTGCCTCACATCTTCATGAATAGAAATCGATATTTCCCCCTCAAATAAGAGTACATAAAATACCCATGGGATAAATTTATCTGAGAATGGAAACTTTTGGTGTATTTTCAGTATCGACATTAGAATGACATCACCCATTCCTCAGAAGTGAGGAAAATCTACAGATCATCATGTGGGTCAGTGTCTCACAAGCTAAGAGATGGTGCAATGGAAGAATGACTCCCATAATTACAGCAATCCACTTGCATCCTATTCAATATATATCTCTTACAGGCATTTTTTGCCACGGTCTGACAGTAACGAATCAATATTGAATGGTTAAAATAAAGTTGTCCAGTTTAAGAAGTATCAACATATACTTTTCAAATTAATTCAATCTTCAAATCAATCCTCTTGCTGTTTCCAGGCTTTTTCATAACATTATACATTTAGCCACCATGACATAGCTTGTGATGAAAGAAATTCTGTTACCATGCCAACTGGAAATGCTATCGTAGAATGGAATGTATCTCGCCATCGCTGCAAAGTTGACCTTCTGTTGGGGCTAGATGGTGGTACTTCGCTCTCTGTCAAATCCTTGATAAGACTCAGGCCAAAGTAAATTGTTTGTAGCCACTGGAAGGATCAAGTGAAAATCATTTGGTCAGTGTAAAAAGTCAATAGCAATTCACTTACAGTGGGACTCTGATAATACACTAGCCTTGGGACTAAGTTCGAAAATTGTGCTATCAGGGTGAGCACATTATAATGAATCAACCATTTTTCTTGCAAATCCATGATGATTCAATAAAAAAAAGCTTAACAATACCTTTGATATATAACAGAGCATACATGTCATGTGCTCATTAAAAGGGTAAAGTAAATGTACATGTTTGAAACATACTTATTACAAGCCATTTTTTTTCTTTCCTTCCATTAGAATTTAAAGTAAGAAATGTTTTTGAAATTTGATTTATAAAGTCTTGGTGCACAGTCAGATAGGGCAGGTGATAATGCATGATGCGTAGTGATAAAAGTTGAAATACTGGTCAGTGTGTGTAATAGTGGAGTGTATAGGCCTTTGACACTGCCCATCCCAGTTGAAGACAGGGTAATGAGAGGTGGGTTCAAACGAGACTTTCAAATTCTTTGTCCAGGGTATGATAAAACTCTCTATTCCTGATGACACCCTGATGACACAGACCAACAGACAACTGGAATACATTACAAAATGGTATAACCTTAGATTATACTTACCATTCCCTAACTAACCTAACCAATGACTCCACCCTTTTTAAAACATTTAACATGACTGGCCTGCAAAAATACTTTGCCTTTTGTTTTTGGCTTTCACTTCAATACAACCATCATCACCACATCTGCCTACCCTCACAAGAGCAGAGGATGGATATCTCACTCAAAAATGAGCAAAAATCAGGGAAAAGGAGGGACATTTATCAACCCTTAGCTCCTACTTAGAATAACTATGTATTACATAACAAACCAAAAGAGCATCTGCATGTTAACTTAAAGATTCATTTGATATAACATTACACAATAAATTAGATCTGCATTTCTTACATTCTTTGCAGATCCATTACAGCGAACAGTTTTCAAGTATAGATCTAGTGCAAATGCACTATTCACAAAAGTTTAGAAAATTCATTGCACAAATTTCTGTTCTTTTGTACCATCCTCTTACATTTCTGAAGGAGAAGGCACGCTACCACTTCAATGTAAGGTGGGAAGGGAAGTACATGATAGGTTCATGATCAGCCCGCCACACCATATCCCAGCTTTCCCTTTGATCCAATGCTCTGACCATTGACCGGCATTTCACATCTATCTGCTTCTGCATGTATCAATTAGTAATATACTGAACCATGGATTCTTGACGGTTCTGACTGCCCGTGGGCAAGTAGAGGACAGTGCTGGTGGGCTTACACAGTTGGCGGGACTGAGTATGGGTGGGGTATGATAGCAGTAGATGGAGAGAGGAAAATTGAATGGACTATAACTGATGCATGGCAGTGGAATAGCTAAACTCTGACAGTGATAATGATAGCTATCACAAAAAGAAGTAGGCATAATAGCCATTTCATAGTCAGAAAATAGCCTGTGAGTGAGACAAACTCCGTCACGAGTGCTAGCAGGGACATTTGTCATTGAAGAAAATGACAGGCCGGTCAAATTTCATACAAAAATTGTGTCGGAATCGCCGAGACCTGATCTTTCTCTTTTTTTTTTCATCCCTAGCATAAAGTAAGCGGACAAGACCAAAAGGCTTAAGTGATGATGCATGTTACGGGGCAGCCCACCGTCTTCTGTACGATTACATACGCATTTGTAAACTGAACAGGTCGTCGGCATCCAATCCAACTTTTGACTGAGAGTTCCCCGGATGAATCTACGTCCTTTACATCGTGGTCAGCAACAAGCAGACTGACACTGAAAACATAAAACGAAGGGCGGGATGGGACAACACAGTTAAGCAAAGATTTAGGTTCAAAAGGAACTACATGAGTGATTGTGGGCCAAGCGATGATCAGATCATGAATGACCGCCGCATGTGAACAACCACTTAGCATGAGGACGGGACAGACGGGGTGTAACATATAACACTACTATGTCTGGATTGGGCTACATCATGTACTGTTGGCTTACAGACACAAGCCTTAGCAATAGCTACAGGCAGGATCACTGCCCATAGCAACAAACTGGAGAGTGCAGTTTTCATGCTGGACTGTGAGTCAAAACCATACTCCAACGCAGCATTCAGAATGACGTCAAAGCATGAAATGTGGAAAAACTAGTATGAAATACCTGAATTCGTCAGAATGCAGGAATCTTTATTCAGGGTGCGGGAAGCGGGATAATAAGTTGAAATGCAGGATAATCCTGCACAGTGCAGGAATGTAGGCAGGTCTGTATTTGCAAGTGTGTCAGTCACTTTTTTTTTAATAACTAAATTAATCTTGCGAAATTGATGGTACAGTGTAACTGCTTCATGAATACAAACTTCTTTCTCTCCTCATTGCTGTTGGATGCTAAACACTAGATTAGATAATCTAGATCTAGATCTAGATGATCTAGAATCTAGATCTAGTTGTGATGACTTGGTCTTGCTCGACCTTGTTTACAGAATATATGCGATACACGATAGTATTCGACATACTAAAAAACTCTATAGTTAGGTCTATCGATCTAGATCTAGACATACACCTAGATCTAGATCTACACCTAGGGCTAGGCCTACATTACACATTCTTAGATTCTAGACTAGATCTATATCTAGATCTATAATTAAGCCAGATTTACTGATGTAAAAGCGAACAGTCAGAGCCAGATTCTGGAATCTTGATCTAGATCTACATCTAGACATCCAGATCTAAACAGAGCTAGATCTAGATCTAGATATCTATTAAATCTAGATTTAGTTCTAGACCTAGACTAGGACTAGAGGCCGAGATTCTAGATCAAGACCAAATCTACCGGCTATCTTCCCCAATATTGAGAAGATACACTTACAATGTTCCAGATAGTCAAGAATTTGAATTTTCCTCCAAACCCTTGATTGAAAGTTGGGATGAGCATCATATCATAATAAAGAGTCACTGCGTCAACAGAAAATATGAAAAGATGGAAACTGAGCACGGCAAAATCCGCTGCCATCTTGTCTGATTTTGTGAGGATGTTGCCATCAGACTTTGTCATGTGACATCTAAAAATATAGGCTAACCCTTCCCCCTTTTTTGTTCCTGTTTTCACTTTTTTTCTTTTGTCTGCCTCTACCCCCACTCCCACCCCCTTAACCGGTTGAAGCTGTGTGTGTGTGTGTGTGTGTGTATGTGTGTGTGTGTGTGTGTGTGTGTGTGTGTGTGTGTGTGTGTCGGTTCCCAATCGCGCACACTTAACCTAGATCTTATGCATTACGGAGTTTCCAGGTCAAGAAATGTAGGACAAAAATAGGCCACAGAGCAGGTCCAAAGTCTATCTGTGATCCACATGGAAGAGAATAAACGCCTAAACAAATAGGTTGATAATGGACATACCCCTTCTGGCATAGTAGAATTATTTTTAACAATTTTATTTTAATTTTTGTTTGTTTATTTGTTTGTTTGTTTTTCGTCATTTTTCATTATTGTTCTTCTTGTCTGAATAAATTACATAGAACCAGTCTTCCCTGACTTAACCTTCATTATTTTAGTCATCTATATAGATATAGATCTATTACGAATCTATTTTCATTAAATTGTAATTATTGAACGTATTCCACAACATAACCACACGAATTCAGTGAATTTGTGAATGAGGCTAGTAAACATGAAAGTTATTATTATAGGCCTAGTGTTATGTTAAATCTAGCGTATATATCGGCAAAAATATATAACTGATCTATCGATTTTGTCCTTTGCACCCCAGTTCCGTCAGTCAGAGAAAAATGTTTTATTTTTGTACTCGAACGATAAGCTTACACGTTCTGGATTATTTAAACTCGAGGTTTATTTATTTTATGTCATTATCTTGCCGTGTCCGGCCAGATAGACATCTGAGGGGTGACCCGACCCAGATTTGATCTCAGGTGAGGGAAAATAGAAAAAGGACAAAAAGATCATCATTGGTGACCAAGTTACAGCTGCAGATCTGTGAATACCTGGAAAATGGTGTTTAAAAGCGAATTTTACGGAGGTTCGCGAATCTTGACGCCTCTTGCGGATTCGATTGGACTGCCTATAGACCAGGTAAGTGATCAGATAAAGACTGGGTTTGTTGTGAATGAAGTGAATTCAATTTCGGCCGTTCATGATTTCGAACCAGGACATCCATATCCTAGATCTGCTGATCTAGATCTAGATCTAGAACTAGAACTAGATCTAGATCTAGATCTAGATCTAGAATCTAGTCATAGATCTAGATCTAGTGATCTCTTTGATTCAGAGAAGTTCTCAGAGAAGCTTTGATTCCACGTCCTCTCGACTCAAAATGTAACAAGTATTTCTTAGAATCTTGCCTGTATTGAAATTAGCCCTCGGCTACAGTAGTACTGAATCTGAATTAGATCTACGGAATCTACCTTCCTTTCCTGTGAATATAATATAGTGTGTGTTATTAGAACTAGATCTAGATCTAGATCTAAAATCTAGATCCAGAGTCTAGATCTAGCTAGTAGATTCTAGATCTACAGACGTCATGCGATGATGAAAACATGTGGCAAAGATTATCGTCAGTGCTGCAAAGTCCGCGCCTCCGGTTTTCCCGAACCGTTCTGATCTCGCGAGAGTGCTTAATACCTGATTCGAACACAGGTACGGGATTTCGCGAGATTTAGGCTGAGTAGCTAAAAATAGAGGCGCGGACTTCGCAGCACTGCATATAATCATTAATGATCTAAAAAGAACAAAGGATAATAAATCTGATTTTTTTTTTATTTTGGGTGTGTATGTGTGTGGATATGTGTGCATGCGTGCGTTCATTTTTTACTGCTGTAGGAACCAAATCAAAGAATATTCTTATAAAAAAACTGAGTTGCTTTCAATTTTCATTCAAAAAGATAATGTGGTGCTTCATTGTTTTATATTTTGTCTGTACACACAAAAATGAATGTTATCAGTCCTCATAAATGCAAACTTTCGGACTAGTGAACATTGGGACTAGATCTAGATGTGGGCCTCATAAAATTTAATGTGAACCTTCGGACTAGTGAACCTTCGGGGCTCTTCCGTTTTTTCGTGGTCCCGAGGAATCGATACCCTTTAAGCAGCCCCCAAAGTAAAAATCAATATTTTTCAACGCTGTTAGAATGTATTCCGTATACAAAATAATAATAATACTAATTTCACGGTTATACCAATACTGTTTTTTCCTACTTCGTACCGTTGTGCACAGCTCTTTCTTGTGGCCGGGAGGGGGTGGGGTGGAGGGCAGGGTCTTCCCTGTTTGATTGGGCACAGGCAAAGATTAAGATTTCCGCATTAAATTTCGACTGGTCGAGGGTCTCATAGATCTACATGTTAGCGTTAGGGAGGATCATCACCCGCTTATTGGACCTACATGTTAGCGTTAGGGTGGACTTGCGCTGGTTGAGGGTCCCAGCAGGTTAAGCCAGCAGGGTCGAGGGTCTCATAGATCTACATGTTAGCGTTAGGGAGGATCATCACCCGCTCATCGGACCTACATGTTAGCGTTAGGGTGGACTTGCGCTGGTCGAGGGTTCCAGCAGGTTAAGCCAGCGGGGTTGTTCTATTATGTGATATATATATATAATATACTGCCCAAAGAGGTTTCAGAGCAAGTACAACTGGGGTATCATAATGAGTGATAAATTTTTCATTTAAAGACTTTCTGGCATTACTTTACTGCTAGATTTCTGGCATTGCGATACTGCTACATTTACACCACTTTATATATACGTGTGTACAGCAGCAGTTAATCGACATCACTTTGTCCTTGCAAATAGACATATATCAATGCAGTAATAAATAAAATTGGAATGCAGTATCGATTCCTCGGGACCACGAAAAAACGGATGTGCCACCTCCGGACTAGTGGGACGTTCCCTCCTGTCACAAGTGATTCAGATCATCCCCATGTGTAGGTTTGTAAGCTGATTAATAGTTGAGTCTCTTGTTTAGGTCTTGTCTGTTTTTTTTTTTCAATTATACAGGAGTAGGATTATCTCGGCTTTAAAGATGCCCAGTTTGATGAGAAAAATTTGGGGGTAGAATTTGAGAAATGTGGAAATTTTGCCGGGACAGCACATCTCCGCCTACTTCTTATTCAGATTAAACTGCCACGGGGTTCTTAATGTTCTTAAGGTTCTCATGGGACCTCAAGATGTATTTGTCCTCATCCAAGAAAGCTTATATCAGGCTTCTTCATCAGAGAAGGCAGGGAATTGTTGAGCCTGAAAAAAAGCCCACAAATTCCACCCCACTCGGTAGGATTCAAACCTATGATGTTTCCACAGAGGAGTAAATGCATAACCTTCTGGCCACGCCTTTTTCTGAGCTTTGTTTTGTTTCTTTTCACAACAGTACTTTGTGAGCTCTTAGATAATTTGCTCTATCACCATCATCATGATTAATAGAATTATAAAAACTCCATGTTTGGATAATATCATAGGTAACGCTGGCCATTTAATGAGATGAGTTTCACTGCAGTTGAATACTCGAAATCTTTTCCTTAAATTTCAAGGGAAAGACCCTAAGCTTTCAGAATAGTCAGGAAATAAGATACTGATAGCCAGTGTACAGAAAACATTGTCAGGTCGAGGAGTGCTTGGAACTTTGTGCTGGCACGGAACCAGGCAAATGAGAAATGTATCACTGATCCTGTTATGACCTTAATCTCTGAACTCAGGACACAACCATAATGAAACATACTTAACATTCAGAGACCATTTTGTATGGTATCAGTTGAAGGCTGATTATTTACATCACCAGATTTAAAATACCATTTAAAAAATCAGTAACAAAGATGCCAAATTGTTGACCTTAACAAAATTTTATTCATACAAATCATAACTTGGTAAAAATGAGACACAAATTAATTTAAACAGATCAATGACGAGAAAACATTCAAAGCATTCCAAATATGAGAAATATCAGACATTTATAACAATAGCCAAATTAAGAAAAGCTACCAAATCTGCAAAGTTCATAAAGAGTTACACAATCTGAGTTTCGCTCACCAGAGTTTCGTCGTCTCAGAATGAAAGTGTTCAAACTATGTTATAAAGTTGTTGCAGTTAATACAGTTTAATTCTAAGGCAACGATTTATTGCCAGTCTTCAAATGAATCCGGTTACCTGGCCTGTTTATAGGGACGCCTAGGTTGTGTCCAAAGGCCAAAGATATATTTTTTTTTAAACATGTACTGCTGAGGTCTGTCAACAAAGATAAAATATAGTTTGGGCATTGTCTGTTAATGTTACATTGTAAGGCAGCATAGTTAAACTGTGCAATAGAAAGCCACAATCCATCTGGTGGATGATAATATCTGGAAAGTGTCAGTGTGCAGGATGTTAACAGGTTAAGAATTGCATGAATATTGTATGACAATGTGCACACATGACTCTTACAGCCGTTTAGATTTTAGTGCTACCTGGGGGGGGTGTAATTGAGGTAAATTTATGATCATAGTCAGATTATAAGCATTGTTGCATGTCACAGATTACAACATCAGATAAGTGACTGCTTGGTATTGTAAGAGCACTTAATATTTAGCCAATAATTTGTATGTTTGCAGCTGTGCATTCAGCATAACATAATTGTCCAATGGACAATCCTAGTTAGGCTCATGGTACAATAAAGTTAGGCTTATGGTACAATAAAGATAAGGTGGGGCAAACTGCATTGAGTTACTAGATGTAATGAGTATGGCTCAAGGCTATTATTCATGCTTGTAACTAGTGCAGGGTTGATGACACTGGGCTTGCACATAAATCTCTCAATGATATGGGATGTAGTGAGCCTTCCATTTGTTTCACGTCATAAAAGTTGTCCAGGGCATATAAGTAGGCTCTCTGTTCCCACCTGCAGGCGGTGTAAGCCCGCCATCCATGGGGTGTCTTCCATGGAGTGCCACCCTCGACATTCCATGAGAGACATCTCTTCTCTCTCCTTGCTCCTGTCTTCTGTCCCGCTCTCTTTCCTTTTCTCTTTCTTGACGTGTAAACGTATATTACCGTGTTTGACACAATATAGCCGTAATCGTGCTGATGTGTCGTTAAACCCCAACACAACACAACACAATCATAAAAGTTGTCACATGATGAAGGGCACTTGATTTGTTTGTTTTGATTTGTTTGTTTACATCACAGAGCACCCTGAACACTGCACGGTGAACAGTCAATTTAATTAACACGTTAGAATGGGTCATTTTATAGAGCAGAAAAAAGACTGTTCAACCGGTAACTAAGTCTAATGAAACAATTAAAAAAAGCAAATTTACACATATAAATAACTTCATCTTGATGTTGAAATGAAAGCCAAAATGTAAATCAACTTTTTGAGTCAATTTGATTCTTCTTCAGGGCAACAAAGTAACCATATAAAAATGTAAATAGGGTATTTAGAATGGGTCATTGTTATATAGCCGATTATTTTGATACCAAGACAAAAAGAAAGGTTAGGTTACATTCTATATACATCTGTCAACCTCCTAGTGGAGGTTATCTTGAAAAAAGAAAGGTGGAGTAACTTCCTCTGCATTGCTATTAAAAATTTAAACATAAAGTTCTGATATTTTGTCATAAATAAGAGTGGTGTATGATCTGTATCTCATTGGCTTATTATGTGTTTTTCAAAATGTTATAAGTTTACTGTGATACTTCTGAAAGCTCACAGCTATTTTGTATTGTCTGTTTGATAGTGCAAGAGATGAAATATGGATGGAGCCATTGCAATTGATGTTTTTGCAACTGGCAAGCAAAACATTTTAAGACAGAAGATGTCAGTGACTCCAGATACATTATGGTTAATGAGTTCAAAGCATTAGCTCTTGACTGAAATCTTGTCTCTGTATAGAATGGGATTATTATCTCCTGTTGAGACAGTCAGCATAGCAAAGGAAACTGGATCTTTTGATGTTGTCTCTGAATTCTGATCTTGGAAGGTTATTTTTGGTAACTTGCTATCTGATAAGTTACAGATCATATTTCTCAATCTCCATACAGTGGTCTCTGTTTAAAAGCCCAGTTCACCTAAGAACACACCTCTGCTGCAAAACAGAATTTTTTCTCAATTATAATTTATCCCTTTAAGAACCTGCTCCCAAATAAAAAATCCGCCTAGGGCCTTTACTTATGGTTTTTATAAGCTTTTCAACCTCCTGTAGTGGTGGTTATCTCAGCTGTCCACAACTGTGGTAAAAAAATAAC
>JBCAUA010605107.1:0-31262 GCA_038406235.1 Peronia verruculata
CCTCCACTCCTCTCGGTTTTCTGCCTTCCTTAGGGCGTCACTGAGTGTCAGGCCTGTCCACTCCCGGATGTTGTCTTTCCATCTCCTTTTCTGTCGCCCTCTTCTTCTGCCTCCTTGTTATAATACTCACCAGAAAATAAAAATGAGAGCAGGCCGAGAGAAGGAAAGAGAGAGATAGAGAGAGAGAAAGACAAGCCCTTCATAGTTAGACTTACTTACAGTTAGTAGGACGACAGTGCTATGCTGTGGGGTTACCTTCTCCTTTGCCCCTTTCAACTTCCTGCGGGTGGTTATCTCGGCATATCTGCTGAGAAAGCTAATCTCAGCTGCTTATCAGTGGATGCCATGCTGTTGGGACGCGCGGGGCAAAGAGCTAAAAAGGAAGTTAGCGTTCTATTGTTTGTAATTTCTTGCTACAAATGTATATAATTTTTACTATAACTGCACCAAGCAGTACGTTAAAGAGGGTCGACTCGTTTCGTGTGGTATTTCCCGTGACTCTGTTTGCCACATGTTGATCAGAACTCCTTTCATTTTCCCCTACTATTCCGGTCGCTAATGATGTGTCGAAGTGTACTGGATGATACGGGCGTTGGCATGTACATTATAGAGTTAGATATTCTTTGTGAGATAACGAAGGAGCTGTAGTAAAGATAGTGAATGGTGGACAAAAACAGCTTATAAAAAAGACACCCAACTGGCAAGAACACAAAAGTGCTTGCTTTTGTTGTTATTATTATTTATTGTTCGGCTGCTTTCATTTTTCTTAGAAACTAGATCGATGCGTTATCTAAAGGCGGATTTATATGAAAACAATGGGGGCGGGGGGGGGGGGGGGAGATTGCAAGAAAATGAGGATCCGGTTCAACGTTCTTTCACAGTCAACTTGACTGGCATCACGTAGAAGTCCGTAGGGATGCGCTGCCAAGAATTCGAATGTTCGTATGCTGGGTGTAGAGTCCAAACTATCGGCATCGCTACCGCATCTGCAGGGTTGCGTCATTGTTGAATACATGTACATGCAATGTATATCAAACAGATACACAGAGGAAAAACACTAGGTCACGAGCCAGTGCATTTTCGCTTCGTCTCATTGGGTCATGCTTGAGTGAATTCGTTTGAAATCCTCACAGAGAGGTTAATTGAAGACTTGGTAGTTAACATTTCAGTGTAACCAAAAGCTAAACCTCTGTGTTTTGTTTTTACGGAAGCATTTCCTTTCGTCTGACTAAAACTTGTCTTTTTTTCATCTAGATGCCCCGAAAGCCAAGTCTATGCCGTTGTCTTGGTAGACATTTCTGTTTCACTCACAAATTGCACAATAAAGACCCATATTGTTTGTATTGTTCAAGTGTACCTATCACGTGACAACTAAAAATGTTAAACAAATATGACCACAAGGAGATGCCGAAAGAGTATACTGAACTGCTATTTCACTGCCCAGTTACCCTTACCCAATTTCATTAGGGTAGGTGGGTGGATAGGTGAATGAAAGGATGAATGAATAGAGGATGGAAGGATGGATAAAAAGATGGATAGATGGATGGATAAAAAGGTGGATAGATGGATGATTGGATGGATAGAGGGGGATGGATGGATAGATGGATGGATGGATGGATGTTTGGATGGATGGGTGGGCGGATGGACAGTTGGATGGATGGATGGATGGGTAGCTGGATGGATAAATGGATGGATGGATGGATAGATGGATGTTGGATGGACGGATGGATGGGTATAAGGTAGATCATAATACGGACATTTGGGTGGATAAACTGACAGACAGACAGCTATAGACTATAAGATGAGCGACTGAATAAACATATGGATGGACGAAGGGGTGAACAAAAGTGGTGAGATGAGGGAGGAGGAGACCGATAGCTGGAAATGCCAAGAGATTGAGAGATCAATAATTGCAGGAAAGGCCAAAGCAACGGATGAACAGATGAATGGATAATTAGCCAATATAGCCACTGAATGAAAATAAAGGATCCATGTCTCAAGCCCAAGGTTTACCCCCATAACTGGTCAATGCTCGGGCTCTATCGCCCATATCCCGCTATTCCCTCGAGACCATGCGAGGAGATCGATAGTAGGAGATCTCTTTAATGGGCAGGAATATCGTGTTGGGGATACTCAACGATCCTTCACCCTCCAAGCTTATGGCCGGAGACATTAACGAATCACGCAGGCTGAGTAGCCGCCTCATATCCTGGATACAATGAAGTGTAAAAATCCACCGTGCTGTGAGGAAAACAGAGCGTTTGCAGGCCCAACGACAATTGGTTGCCGAAGACGGATACAAACGCCAGACCAGAGACGGTCTCTGGTCAGACTCAAAACGTTGCCCCTTTTGACAAATGAGATTTGTTTTTCACCAGCTTTTTACTTCTCTTCGCTGGAGGCAACGGTTGCTGAATTAACTTAGTAAAGACGTAAAAGTTATTGTAACACTTTTTTGCAAGAAATGTACTCCAGAAAAGTTTTTGAAAATTTATGGGAAATATTTTTATTATCATTACATTATATAATACTTTTGTCGGAAATCTCCTGTGGTTAACATTTAAAATGAATTAATGATACCCCCCCTCCCCTTTTCCCCCAACACACACACACATGCATACAGAGTGAGCTGATTCACAGAAAGAAAGGCTGGTCAAAAAATCCTAGTAAAATAAAGTACATTACTATGACATAGTACAATGTCTGCGTTCTTGTATTGTAGTCAATGGATTCTTTCTTTTCCGGCGATTTTGTTTGCTTGGCTTTCTTGCGGCATCCCCTGCTACCGAACTTTATCCCTTGTTCTCTGGGAGGGAGAGGGGGTATTGAGGCTGACAGGAAAGTGGGTTTATAACTGTTTGACTTACTCCAAAAGAAATAGATCAATACACCAATACACTCAACAATGGAATATAGTGGATATGATTATGAAGTCACCGAGCGGCAAAGACTAAAATTTACCACTCTCTACCACACAGTTTATACAGTGCACAGTGTATTACTAGAACATAGAGACTTCGAAAAAAACAGTAAATGTATTCCACATAAGCATTCGGCTTTGGCAGAGACTTATGTCTC
Source organism: Peronia verruculata (assembly GCA_038406235.1). Lineage (NCBI taxonomy): Eukaryota > Metazoa > Mollusca > Gastropoda > Systellommatophora > Onchidiidae > Peronia > Peronia verruculata. The sequence goes on from JBCAUA010605107.1 coordinate 3,079, forward strand.
CCCCAGAAGCACTTCCTCACACACACACTCAGACATACACACACACACACACACACAACACCTCAATCAAGATAAACAAATCATTTATGCCTTTTGTAAGTCATTGTTACAAGTCGTCTGATCGAAACATTCCTCATTTTTCTAAATATCTATTTTGTAGAAAGCAAAGTTCGTAATTTCATTTCTCTCTTTGTAATCATAAACAATAAATAATAATATGAAACGCTTTTGGATTGTTTCCCTTGATAAATTACTTAGAGCAGAGCATTCATAGTTCAGGAAGAAGGGCCACGCATGTTTTCTTGGTTATGTCCCTTCGACAACAGAGTGTTCTGGTAGAACGTATAACTTCAACGCGAATCGGAGAGCCCTGAACCCTGGGGCAGGCATTTAACAGAAGTGGCGGCTTGTTAGTACTGAGAGCAAGAAAACGATAAGTTTGCGCTAACTGGAACTGGTAACCCTTGGAAACGATCAGGATAAAGAAAAGTCAACCAGTTGCACATATTATTTTAGTCAGTGACTATTTTTTATAAACTTTATACGTTATTGAACACCCGCGATCACATGAGTGCGCAATTGTATGGGATTCTCTCCAGACACGGAGCTTTATTTCAGATACCTTTGGCTAGAGCAGAAAAGAAGAACAGTGCTCCGTCGGTTATAAATCATTTAATAATATCAATAAAAATGACATAAATAAATAATAAAATAGAGATAAACATAACTAATTTTGAAAAAAAAAAAATAAATAAAAAGATTGTGCTATGTCTGAAAGCAGAAGATGGTCGATCTAGGAAAAATTATGCTATTCTGTAAATCCGAAGACATCCGTGAAAACATGGAAAATATAAATTGAAACCTTATAATATCTCATCCACAGATCAGATAAGGCTCTCACAGTCCTTCCGGCATGTCTTGCTGCCAAGGGAACCCATCAGAGGAGTCGCCAGTCCCAGCAATCATTGATGTGTACAAAGTACTGGAGGATTACGTATGGACCTGTTTCACAGAAAGCAGGCCGTGGTATCGGCGCCTTTTCTTGCGACGTAGCAACTACCACGTAGATGTCCCCAGGAGCTATTTTCACTTTGAGAATTTTCCGAGGTACCACAAGGTGAAGCCCAGAACGTTACCCGAGTCGCAACAGGATTCAGAACAGGGGCAAATAAGGGACAAGGAACAAGTGGAAATAGCAACTGATTTCGTTAACAACACAAGTACTAAACAAACCTACAGATTCCGACTCGAGAAAACCAGGCAGACCAAACTGAATGTGACCATCCAAAGAGGCTTCACTGTAGATAAAAAGTATCGACTCATCATCGGTTTGCCAAAAGCCTTGTCAAACTCGAGAGTGGAAGCTGAAACAGATATGAGGATTAACATTACCAGGACAGAGACAGACGACATACAAGAAACAGTAGTCTTGGAAACATCCAGTGACATTGAGGTGGCTGACAGCTGTAAGTATGTTGTCAAAGCAGTGATGACCGAGACCCCTGTCAATTGTGATTTTACTGTGGTCAACAGAATGACCATGCCAGGAGGTGGAGCAAATGTCGCTGTTATCAGAAAGAGAGGTCGGAAGGTGGTCTATTCACCAACTATATATACGCCGGCTCTGGAAACAATTTTCAAAGATTTCCTCAAGTCTAAAGCAGTGAAGATTGTTCCTATCGGCCGGGTTGATGGCATTGATCGCTTTGCCGCAGATATCACAAGTCAGGGTGTCATTGAAGGTGTTCGTGTATCAGATCAAAGTATCATCTTGAATTCCTACCAGCTGCCCAAGAAGGATGAGCTTAAGACGGCCGCTATGACTTCTACAGCCCAAGACGATAACAAAACAACCCCAGAGTCAGCACCTCCTAACACAGTCATTTCTGATTCAAGCTCACGGCCAAATGGCATTAATGGCACCATCAAGCAGGAGCCAAAAGAGGATAAGGAGGAAGAGGAGGTTGGAGACCCGACAAGCAGCTCTCGACCTCTCCTCGGCAAGAATGGCAAGGCTCCCCGTACACAAGGAAAATCTCCCAATTTGTCTGCCTCCAACGCTTTGAACAAAGCCAAGAGTCCGGTCCCAGATGATGGCAAGGCTATGACCAGAGTTTGAACATGATTTCTAATTTCTGTGGAGATTATAAAGGCACACATGATGGAAATCGTTTATGCTGAGACACCAAAGTTAGGCCCAACCCATGTTTTTGAAGAAATCATCTCATTTTGACCGAGAAAATAGCTCTTAAACTGAAAGGTCTACTTAAGATCAAACTCATTTGAGATTGACCAAAAATCATATGTTGAACTCTGCATTCAAATGGAGTAGCCTATTGACATGAAACTATAATGAACAAACAGTGAATTATAAATAACCAGAAATAAAAAAAACAAACATATTCAGGTGCAATTTTACAAAAGTGAAGATCTGTTTGTTTCAATAAGTTGGACAAAGATATATTGCTCTCCAGTTAGTTTTTGATAAATAATTCTGACTGTAAAATGATATTACATGCGTCGCATTTGCATCTATGGTATAAAGATGGACTAGATTTTTACATAAGAATAAGAGGGCATAGGTAACAAGGAGACGATAAAATAGATGTAAATAGTTGTAAAAAGTTGTATTTTAGTTACATTCTGGAACGATAAGTTTGATTTAAAAGGACTCACCTAAGATAAACTTGTTTATGAATACCTTATATCTCTGATTCCTTTAAGTTTGAAATAATGCTAGACATTGTCTTAGGACCATACTCAATCTGTAGATGGAGATGTTGAGTTACAAATTCATTTACCTAGAATCAAATGGTTTCCGATACATCTACGATATTCAATATATAGCATTTTTTTAAAAACTGATAATCAACTTTAATACAGGTCTGACCTAGTTCACATTTATTTGACATAGTCAGTCCGAACACATGCAATATATTGCAGCTTGCGGTGGTTTTATCTCACATTTTTTTTTTCATTTGCAAATGTGTTAATCAAAGGTAATTCAAGGGTGGACAGTCATTGTAAAAATGCTCTTTCACCAGCCATTCATAAGTTTACGATGAATGCATTTGTTAATTCAATGCTTGTGTTGCATCTTTTCGGATTTATGTACCACCAGCAGATTACGATAGTATTGATTTATGATAATTTATCCATTATCGTCTTTAGTAAATGTTCTATTATCCTATTCAGATTGTTTATACTGTATTATTATGTATTTTGGCACAACATCTAGGAAGAGGTAACAGAGCATGGATACATGTATATATATATATATATAGGTACATAGTCTTGGCAAAGGTAACGGTCAAAGAGCTCTAGCGATATCTTCAATGGAAAAAAGTTATGTAATAACTAGATCATAATAACTAGATCATTCTGTTGATTCTTCATGCTTCCACAGATTCCTAGCAATCTAATTCCTTAACATGAAACCAAACATAGCTTTGTGACAGATTATATATGCTTTATTCATTGGATATAATCATTAGATACATCTATATTTCATGTCTTTTAAATTCCTTATGCTTTTGAAAAACAATAACAAAAAAAGTCATTAATTTTTTCTTTTCAGAATTTCATGTGTTTCTTCATTTTCATTGGATAAGCCAGAGATTTCTTAACAACTGATATCTTGGTCATTTTTCACTTATCTGCAATAATTCAAGTCAGGTGTCTTGCGTTTTCTGAATGTCTGATTTAGCTTAGGTCAGGAGCAGACATAAAACAATATGAAAATAACTTATCAAATGCAATGCACAATTTGTCTTGTATTGCACGGTTTTGCCATTTATTTGTAAAACTGATGGCCGTCTCATTTTAAATAGGTAATTCTTAATCGCTACATGTAAAATGACAACATTGCTTAAGAAATTTTATCTCACTCTGAAGGTTGCATATTTTATAGTTTTGAAATGAATAAAACAAATTTTTCAAAAGTCTGAAGTAATTTTGATTTTATTGTTTTTTATAAATTCTTTTTGTTTTTTGCTTCTTCGCCTCTTGCTCGCTGTGTGATTCAAAGGAAATTCTGTGTGTCTATTTCATTTATGTACCTGAAATTCTACCTCACCCCATTATCTGTGTCAATAACTGCCTTACATATACCAGCCAAAGCCAGCTGACCTTTTCTATAAAGAAACAAACACTCCTCCCTTCCCCTTGAATCTCACTTTGAATTATCATTTCCTAACTAATATAAAGCCAAAAAAATCAATCTTTTGTAGTCTATGGGAAAAATGCTGAGTTAAAAAAAACTGTTTTAAAGTTGGTTGAATTACTCAAAAGATTGAAAGAAAGGTGATTTAATTCGCTGAGCTAATTAAGACACATACATTTTCCAACACAGTCAAGCCTTGTCAAGTCATAGGTGCCAACCACAGGATGACCCCACACTCCCCTTTGTTGGACAAGGGAACCCACTTTGAGTGCCCTGCATTTCTGAGTGAAAGGATCAACATTGAACTTTATGTGAAAGAAAAGTTTTGAGTGGGAAAGAGAAGAGAAGAGAAAGGTGGACAGCATCTTTCAACGCTGTCTCTGCATCATTATCTCTAGTGACAAAGATAGATATTGGATAGTAATATCTGAATTAGCTGGGACAATGTTAAGAAAAAAAAGAAGACATTTAAAGGAAAAAAAGAACACACAACAAAATACAATTGTGGATCAGTAGATTATACAACAGAAAACTTCACACTCACAACAACAACAGCAAAAAAAAAAAAGAAATAAACACAGAAAATGCCACAAACAAATCAAAATCAGGAAAAACAAACAAACAAACACAAAAATGAAAAGTCACAAATAATCGATCTATAACAGGTTTTCACTAATAAAACATCTTTATTGATCAGGGAATAACACATACTGTATGTCTATCTCTGTTTTTCACAAAAAATATCACAGATTTTAAAAAATAAGCTGCTTCGTCCAAGACCATGCAAAAAATTCTCCTTCCATAATCCTAGACCAAGAGCAACAAAGACAATGAGATATTTTAATGCCATAAAGAGACAAAGAGCATTTTATGTCTTCGTTAAAAATTGGGAAAGAAGTATCTTTTTATGCCAAATCATGACTTTTCAACCCCACTATGAAACGAGGACACATATCCTTGATTCCAAAGCGTTCTATCCGAAATAATACACATGTAGCAACAACAGCACTATGAAAAAAGGTGTGCTTTTCAGTCTACCTGTGAACAAAAAACCCTATCTCCTTAAGACACAATTGTGTAAAAACAGAAATCTATATATGTGGGCACAAATTGAAAGATCTAAAGTTTGGGATCAAATTTCTCAAAATTTCAATTTGTTTTGATAGAACCTTTCAATTCTAAAGTGACAATTTATTGCAGAATAGTTTAGCTCTTCGAATGAATGGTTCTCAGAATGCAATGGTGATAGAAAGTCAAGACTACAGAGCTGTGGGAAAACCAATCATATTGTACATAAGGAAACTGGCAGGATGGTTGCTGAATAGAACAGGCACAGAGACAGCTAACTTCCATTATCATCAGAGAGAGATCGGATGGAATCCACGAGGAAAAGAGGATAATGGATGAGCTATGGGCGTGAAATGATGCCTGAATGATTACACAGGGAATGAGATACTACTAATGGAAATGACACATAATGGTAAAATCGTTTCAATATGGGATTGGTAAAGACCTTTCCTCCATCATCTGGAAATGGAAATGATGACTGATGAGGATGTTGATAATGAACTGAAAAATCTTTTTATTACTGGATATCTCCTATATTTACTGTGTGCCTGCATGTGACGACAGAGAAAGTTGCTGGGCAACCACCTGTCACTGGAATGTACTGAGAGCTGGATGGATACGTGCAGTAGAATCCTCTTAATTCAAAGTGGAAGGGAAAAGGAATTGACTTCGAATTAAGGAAGTTTGAATCAGGCCTACATTATGGTCAAATGAAATAACTTCAACTATTACATAGTTACTTCTCTTAATGTTAAAACTAATAAGCTTTAGGCTTGCTCTAAATTTTAGCTAGATCTCAGTCTTTTAGTTTGTCTGTATTTCTTGTAAACAAGTTTGTTTTCATCTCTATAGTGAGAGAGTTTCTCTTCAATAGTCTGGGTCTTGATATTTAAAATATTTACATTTAAATAAAGGGACCTGAATAAGATCGAAATCTAAAGAACCCAAAGTGTAGATATGCAAACTGCCATGTAGATCTACCTTGTTGGTCAGTAAGGTCGCATCGTTTCAATGAAAATTTAAATTCACTAGTGTGTTTCACTAGCCTTGAGCTAGATCTAGTCGAAGACAACAACAACGGGTTGAGAAAGGAAGCGCGTGTGTTACGTGTACCGAAATCAACAACCTTGCTCTGTCACTAGTGTCAGGTGTGGTCAGCCCATGGAGCTATTACTAGGCCTACTCATTCTTTGGCCATACTATTCATTCATGGTTGTTTTGAAACTCATGGTCAGTGGTCAGTCTTCGAGGTGGAGTTTGCTTTTATGGGTCGGTCATACTAGGCCTATGTAATTGGTCACTAATCAGTCTTTGTTCTTGGCATGTACAATGCGGTGGGATGACGTCATGTATCAACTGATAGAGTATTGTGCTTTGTTGAAAAAGTGGTAGATCTAGATGTCAATGTGTGTTTCAGGGAACACTGGGGTGGTGCTAAGTGGGTGGGTGAAACAACACAGATCATTCAACAGATAAATTTCAGGGTAGACTTAGTTCAGATTACGAAGATTATTTTTACTAAGGACAAAGAAGGAAAAAAAAACAACATTCGAATTAAGCAGAACTTCAATTTAGAAGAGTTCGAATTATTTTGACTCCACTGTATATAAATATGTGTAACTGCAATCAAACCTGCTCACAGACAGAAAACTAAGCAAAGGTTATCTCAGGTAAGAAGCCACACTAATAATTACCAGCCCTTTCTAACTTTTTTATTTTGTCCCTTTGAAATCACTATCTTCATGTCATAAACTGATTTCCTTATCTCCAACAACAAATGGATGGCTGACAGAATTGACTAAGATCATTCATATCCATACACATGTTCTAACCAGTGACATAGGCTCAAAGACATATTGAAAGAATTTCTATTTTGAAGTTGAAATACAGATCTTGAAAAGGAAATAATAATAATTTTAAAAAATGAAATAAATGATTAGTCTAAAATATTTCCCAATGTTGAAAACATAGAGGAAGGACGGATTGCAAATTCTCCCTAGCATTTTGGGAGGTATCGTTGGATAACACCAAAAAAAAAAAAAAAATTAAAAAAAAAAAAGGATGCATATAGTAGGTAATCTACAAGACAAGCCTGTCCTCCTCGAGATGGGTGGGTGCTGACTCTCCATAGCCTCCCATCATGTTGGCACCAGTCGATGCTCCAATACTGGACAGCTGTGGATCAAAATGACAATTTCAAAAACTACTGACCTTTCAACCTTTTCTTTCAAAGAAGCAAAATGAATATTCAATTCTCATTCCAAATAATTTTTGTTCTTTCTATAAAAAAAAAGGAAAGGGCAATTATATTCCACAGATTGCTCCTTGCATGCCTTTCTAATATTTTATTTTTTTGATAATGAGGAAGAGAACAAAAGAGTATGGACTTTCTTTACTTCTGATTGTTCCCAAATTTATCCTGTTGTTTCCTATCACTGGATAATCCTCTCTCCATCATTTATATATATCTCTGAGAAAGAAAATCTCAATCACCAACTAATAACTGTACTGTGAAACTGCAGAAGAAATATCTTTCTCTCAAAGGTTAAACTAATTCACCTCACATTTAAGTCTTGTTTTGATTCAGTCTGTGTTATATTAGATGTTTCTAGTTATATTGCAGCTGGGTTTTTTTTTTGTGAAATGGAAGCCTGAAGGTCCCTATGTCCAAAGAGTTAAGGAACTAACTGATTAAAGGAGATATTATATCAATGCAACTGTCTCATAAACAACCTTTTACGACTGTTCTATCCAAACTTTACATAATTTAGGATGACTCGCTGGAGCAACTTCATAATCAATTAAAATATTCCAAGAAAGTAGGTGATTACTGTGCCTAAGAACTAATAAAAAATGACACATACATTTATTTTGGCCATTAACAATTCACACATCACGTTGCAGAAGGTTTCATTTAGTATGTTTAAAGTTATTCATGATAATTAAGTCTTTGTGCATGCAAACTGTGACTGAATATTGCAAGCATATTGTGTCCCACAAATTGTGAAGGGAATTTTGATTCGCAGACAAATTTATCTTAGAGCTTATCTGAGCAAATGTGAAGATGAGGATATCATAGGATTTTTACTCAAGAGCACTGGGCCATCATCTACACTTTCTTACAAATGGAAGGTGGATCTCCCATAGAACGGGGGCCAGAGTATTTTTTGGGTCGACAACTTCAGCATGGAGATGTCTGACTCTCTCTGACATTTTCTTTGATCATATCTCATCTTATAAACAATGTGAGATCAAACTTCTATGGATTCACACCTGATCTAAACAGTGAACCTTGCACTCTAGTAGCCTTTCCAGATCTTTCCACATCTTCATCTGCTTCATGTTGGGCTCATGGTTCTCTCTGACCGTCTTCTGTCTCTCTCGCAGACCTCTGCTCAGATTCTCCTGCTCTTGAATCTTCCTGGAATAAATCTCTCTGGGAGAGGGAGAGAAAACCAGTAAATACTGTAAAAACATTCACAACCCTCAAAATCAGTGAATATCATTCATGTTATGTTCATTTTTGAATACTGAGAATACTGAGCTGCCAGCCAGTTATCAATTTCCTAGGATCTGCATACAGACATTTTCTACAAAATCTTGTTCATAAAAGCAACTGCAAGAGCATCCATTGTAAGAATCTTACTGCTGATCAAAATATCTGGATGGTGGTCACAAATAGTCAACCAAGATTAAGATTTAACTACTAATAAAGCTTATAAAATTTGAGCGAGAAAGACAATCACAAAGGGTTATTAATTTGTAGAGCCCATGTTGGCCTGCTACAGATATCGAGAGAACTTATTTTACATAGGCCATCTACGTATGATTCACAGAAGTAACAAGCCTCAGCCATCCTGTCATCCATTTCATCCTAAAAACGCACTTACGTACAGCTACAGGGCTGTACTGGGGTATGACAGGCTGATTACTACCAGAACAATCAGTGCTGAAACAGTTGTCGCAGACTTCATCCTAGCACAACATTCCTTTAGCTCAACCTCATTTTCTTTCATTCAAAAAAAAAAAAAAAAATCAAGATGCGAAAGTCGAGAAATAACTTACTGACTATAAACAAATATGTTTACCTAAATGTTTTCTTTTTCTCCTGCTGATCTGATGAAACATAAGCCTTCATTTCTGCAGCCACTCTGGCCTGTTGTATGTTGAGAACCTGGGGCAGACAAGGGCACTCATAAATAGAAAATGGGTGAGCAGATCATAGGAATATTTACAAGCAATGGAGGGAAGGATAGATGGATGGATGGATGGATAGAAGGATTGATGTATGGAAAGATGGATGGATGGATGGATGAATGATGAGTGAATAAATAAATAAATGAATGCCCCCTCCCTGCCCCCCCAAAAAATCAATGAGTGAACTGATGAAGAAATAATAGAATGAGAAGAAAAGTTGCAAAGAAAAACATATTTCAAGAAGAAAAGGAAAAAAAAAAAAAAAAGAGGGGATGGGTGAACTGATGAAGTTTAGAAAACGAAAAAAAAAAAAAAAAAGGAAATATACAACAACAAAAAAAAAAAAACAAAAAAAACCACAAACTTTTTTTTGTTTAGAAATCCACAAAGGCAGGGAGAGGATTTCAAAAAGTTCTACAACAAAGGAGAAGAAGACTGAAAACAAGCTGAAATCAAGTATTAAGTCAACTTAAAAATTGACTCACCTTCATCATACAGTTGAGGTAGTGATAACGAGACTCCTCAGCCTTGCATTCCTCTCGGTAACCTCTGACCTCTTGCTCCAGCTTGCTCATGTTACTGTCAAACCCAGCTTGCTGCCTCTCATACACCTGTTTCTTGTTCTCGTACTCTGGTGTAAGTTCCTGAGGAAAAAAAAAACATCCAAGTGTTTTATTTTTCGGGGGAATCTCATATCAACGAAAGACAAACTGTCCAAAGTACCGAATTTTCTGACCTGAACTAATAAAATGTCAATATACAAGATCAAGTTATTCTGTATACAAAAATGGCCACACATGTATAATATTTCATGATGTTTCTAGAAGGCATCTTGTTTTACTTGCAGCCAACCTACAGCCTTTGTGGGAGATTTTTTCAATGTAGGTCAAAATGGTATTGCCTTGTGTGTATGGCAAGCTTGCACATCTCAATGTTTGTATTTTGGGTGATGAAACTAAGTCTATGTTACTTAAAGAGAATGTACTTGTTCTTTTGAATGCTCTGTCAGCAGAAGGGGAAGAACAATAACAAAGTGTGTCATTCTATATTCTATCGAACGTACAATTTGGATCCAACACCTTTGCGAATTAACTATTCAATTATTATCGCCTTTATAGAATAACGTCCAACAGTAGCATATTATATTTGCTGAGGTTTTATGCTCCTCTACTGGTAAATCCTCTTACTGTCAGTATACAGTGTTGGAATCAAGGCCAGCATGATATAAAGAAACTTATACAATTTACAAAGACAGATGGATGAGAGGAACTATCAGCAAGGACTAACTTCTGTGAGGTTGACGTTAAAGAGGGCTCCATTGAGAAAATATGATTTAACCTAAAAAAGGGTTACAAGACTTAACTCTAAACATGTCGATCTCCATACAGAAGTATTATAGCTAAGTAAAATGTTCACAAAAGTACAGCGTATTAATTAATTTTCCTATTTGCTGAAATCAGTAAGTCTATCCATGACAAATTTTCATACCAAACTTATTTCACCTGGTCACAGGACACATGAGAAAATGGGCATATTAGAAAATGTTACCTGAACTTTCTCACGGAGAGGGCGGATCTCCCTCAAAATGGGGGCCAGGGTGTTTCTTCGGTCAGCAATCTCAGCGTGGAGACGTCTAACCATTTCAGACATGTCATCCAATGTGCGACCTTTCATCTCGTCCAGCTCACTCTTCATGCTGGAAACTTTCTCCAGTTCTTCCTGTGTCTCTCTGTAACCTGCCACGCCTTTCTTTCTCTCCAAAACAGACTGGGCACGGAGAGAAGGGTAGAACAGAATAAGATAACATGAGATAAGATTAGAAACTTTACTTGTCCTTATAAGGAAGCTCTATTCACAGCTGATGAGACCAAGTCTACATGCAAGATAAATTCACATCCAAATGCATATAAACTTAAATAATATGCATAGCATCAGACATGGCAGACTCAGCAAACATATCCACATTTTGATACCCATATCACTGATGGCAGATACAAATTTTTGTAACACTGCCAACTGCATGCATCAAACATGCATGGTGTTTAAAAGGTAGCCATGCATGACAAGAGACAACTGATCAAGTTTGAGATCTACATCAAAACTCTTCAACTTGTGATAAATGAAACTTCCCTTTACATAGTCTTTGAAAAAATGTGACAAGACTAAAGACTGGAGTTCCATAGCTGATGAAACATGACATTCTGACATCATCCCTCCTCTGATGTCATTTCATAAAAATGGTAAATGAAATCATTGCCAAGAATTCGGTTAAGAATGAAATGAAACCATCAAATTTGGTTACGGTAAATTTACACCTTTCAATCTCCTACGGGCAGTTACCCATGACGATAAAATGTCTAGCAATGTGCTGATTCAAAACTGGTAGAGAAATTTGAACAAAAGAAGTATTCCAAGTAGTTATGTACCAGTTGTCTGTTGATGTGCTCATTTCGCTGTTTCAAGATTTCCTCTGTGCGTGTCAACACACCAGACTCAGCGCGTAACTCGGCCAACTCAGCACGCTTCTTCTTGTACACTGTGCTCTTGCTGCGCAGTTTGTTAACATAACGCTTGAACTGAAATGGACACATGCAATAACTGTGAGCACATGTGCCACTGGTATTCATTCACTGACTTTATCACAAATGTGTCTACAACAAATAATCAACATATTCCTACTGCTCTATTATAATGGATAATTCAATTGTACTTAAACAGTACTATCATATTCTTATAAAAATTGCTCCATGTCTAACAAGACTGATCTCGGGAATTTACTACATACATAGTTTTTTCTTTAAAAATATGAGATTTTTCCTTAATCCTATGAGTTCTAGTGACTTATAATGCTACATTACTCTTGGGATATAACCAAGGGGATATGTTTTACAATGCTTCAAAAAAGCCACTGGAAAAACATGTTCAATAATTCTGCTTTTACAAATGACCTACAACTCTTAGTCTTTCATGACAAATTACACAAGGGAAAAATCATAAATGTAATTAATACATACACCACACCATAGGCTGTACATCATCAACTTATTTAATTCACTGGACAGATGACAAAATTTGCTACAAGCCCTTTATCACAAATGATCTTATATACATTATATGTTAACAGATTTGTGTCAATTTGTGATACTTACATCCTCTCCTTTCAGGACCTCCGCTCCTTCCACTGAGCTCACCAACTCCCTCTTTTGCTCCACCTCCTGTGTCAGGCGGTTAAGATCATCTCTTGCTGCCCTGAGCGTCTCAGCAGCAGCCTCTTTCTTGTGTGCGATAATGGCAGCCTAGACAAGGCAAGAAATATAACAACCGTCACCAAACAATTTACTCATAACAGATAAAAGATCATTTACAAATGACAAAGAAGTAAAATAAGTTTGGGCCATGAAAGACTAACTGACTCAATATTGTGGCAAGTATTTACCTTGATGCAAAAACTAATGGAGAAATGTCATATTCTCTATAAAAAAAAAAGAAAAAAAAAATATGCATTACAGACAGTTGTAAACATATTATGATACAAAATAATAAGAAAGGAGAGAAAGCAAGTCATAAAACAGTTAACAGTATCACTAGAGCCTCTGTGGTTTGGCATCTCCTCACAGAGAAAACAGGCCGGGATTGACTCCTGCATCTTGCATCTGGGGGAATGGAAGGACACGGAGATCGAACCTGCATTTTTTCAGTGTCTTAAGCATCCCCTGGCTTCCTCTGGGTAGGGAAGCCTGACATCTAGCCTTCTCAGACAAGGGTAAATGTTATTCAAAGGTCCCGTATATACATTACACACATTAAAGAACCTTTAGCATTTAAATATTCAATGAGAGAGTTGCTGTATGCTGCTGTCCAAGCAAAATTTCCAAATTCCAATTTTTTACCCACAAAAATTCTCACCAAAATCAGGCAGCTGAGACAATCCTACTTTCTTAGGATAGTACAAATAGCACAACTTTAAAAAAAAAAAAAAAAAGGCAGCAGATGACCAGGGATGTGGTGGCTGAAAGAGTGGAAGAAGTAGGGAAAAAAAAAACAGCTATCCGTTCCTCAAATGAAAAAAACTAACCCTAAAATGGCAACGTCACCTCCCTTGATATTCAATGCCACAAGAGTACTGACAAAAACAAAAGAAAAAGCAGAAGGCAGAGCGAGAATGTTGAGTCCTTAACCTTTGACCTACCTGCTGCCTAAAAAGGGACAGCTTGTCATCAGTGGGTTCACCGCTTCTCATTCGCTTCTCAATCAGCTGGTTCACTTCAGCATTCAGTTCATTGATCTGGAAACAAACACAACATTTTCCTTACCTATCAAGGAAATATACACAAACAGCACCATTTCTGTCTCACCTTCAATTTACAAGACCTAACTCTAAAAGTATCGAAAGACAAACTGACCAAAAACTCACCTATCATTCTCAACACTGAAGTTCTATTGTAAGAACTATTCCCATATAAACCTACAATGTATGCAGATTTGATATATTTGTTATGTCATCCCTGATTCATGCTAACCTCAGTCAAGAGGCTTTAAGCGCCATTCTTTTCAAATGATATTCAGATATTCGCTTAGCATCTGTACTTTCAAGTCCTTGGTGGCCATTATCCCTAACATACTCAATAAAAACTGTTGGAGTGTTAGGGTTTCTGCAATGACATAATATTTAAGCAATAATACCATGTTCTTATGTACCATATTATGAGACACAACACCATGAAATCAGACGCTGATAAATTTTCCAGCATACAGATTTATCAGTATCGCATTAACACTTAGCTGCCATCTCCCTTTATCCAAAGCCCATGCACTGTGGATATGGTGTTCCAAGCAGTGCTATTACTTGCAAACATAGCTATCACGATTGTCAATGCACTGTGGCTTCGAGGGTAAGATTAGTCAGCAAGCCATAGGTAAACAGGTAAACAGTTGATCTCTAACTAAGCGTCATGATTATGCTCTACCTTGATGGCAAGTCATGAAACTTCTGGTTCAAGCTCATCCCATTTCAATGTTAAGGAATAGTGCCCTTACAATGAATATGATTCTGTACATCTTTCTTTTTTTGTTATCAATTTCATTCATCATCTATTCAACTAGTATAACTTTGCTGCTGTCTTCAAAGCATGAAAAATATAGTCAACCTCAGTAGCAAAAACAATACCAAAAAAAAAAAAAAACATTCATAGTTTGATTGATGATTTATTGAGTGATGAATTAATTGATATCTACAGAGTATGAAATTCATGGCCAACTTCAGGAGAAAAATAAAATGTATAAAACAAGAACTGGCTTTCAATGTGATATACACCTTGGAAATTGAGAATTAATTTTTACACAATGAATCATTACACAGGCAACTTATTCCCTTTACCAGGCACAAGCATTGTAAAAAAAACAAGGAAAATATCACTTATGTACCTTGTGTTTCAAACAACCAGAATGAAAATGAGCATTATATGAAGAAAATATCTTCACACGTCATGAATTTTTCAGACTTTTTAGTGGGGCATGTTTCACACACACACACACACACAAAAAAATAACTGATTTTCCCTAATACTTGTTTCATATCTCATGTGGTAGCAGAAATTATAATCTGGCTGACTGTTAAGAAAACAAAAAAGGCTCATGCACAAGAATGAATGGGCAGATAGATGACTAAAAGTTGGTGTGCATATTATGTTTTGGCCTTATTAGTCCAGCCATTTAAATGTCAATTTTTATACTCATATTGTATACTTTATATACCTTGCTTCCACTTTTCTGCTTATTGTAAACTGATCATGCTATATTTTCCAATGATCACATAAATTAGGTGTATGGCTTATCTTTCTGTACCTGGTGGTTCAGTTCCTCAAGGTCAGAGTGACCCATGGCAGGGACAGAGACCACCTTCTGTAGATTCTGTATCAGTTTCTTCTTCTGACCTATATCCCTGGGCAGTTGCTCACGGACTATGTAGCCATTGGTTTTTGTCTCTTCATCCAACTTGCGGATCATAGCTGGTAAATGTTGAGTAGCATGCATGTAGTAGATACATAAACAGCAGCAAACACAAGTTTTACATTTTACATGACACATGTTCTTGATCTATTAATAATTGACACAGTGGAATTAAATTGCTTTTTTTTTCTTTCCAGGCATGGAACTATATAGAAAGTTGGAAAATTATAAGGGATATCATCAATCTACCACATTAAATGGAAAGTAACAGCAGTCGGTTATTTTATTAAAAAAATGTGATATGTGAAAAGAGAACAGTAACATATGCAACTGAAAAGAAAAACAAATTGTCACATTGGGTCAAGCAATAGCAATCTATATAAAAATATCAAGAAAAAGTGATACATATCAGTCCTTACAGTCAGCAGAAGCACCGACACTGGCTGATCTCATGTCCCTTAGCTGGGCCTCCAGTCTCTTTATTCTCTGGTCCAGGTGAGAAATCTGGGTATAGACATAAGAACTGAATTAACCCCTGATACACGACGCCTCTCATCTCTCTCATCGCTGAGACTAAACCTAGACTAATTTTAGTTGACTTCAATTTAAATAATATGACATGACAATGGGAGCATATCAAAAAGTATCAACGACTTTGCAAAGGGTAATTGTATTGTTTTGAGAATTGAAAACATCTTTTCAGAGCTATTAATCTTAGTAGTTTTCTGTCTTTGAAACATCTGTAATCATTTGTTGTTGAAATTCTTCTGTTTTTTGTTTTTTTTTTCTCTCTCTCAGCATTTTGGTTTGTATTTTCTATGCTTTTTTCCTTTTCAATTTTGAATGTGGCAAGCACGACACGTGACACATGTGCTTGGCATCAAAAATATGATTGTAAATATGATTCTGCTAAAATGTAACATAATTCAAAGTAATTCCTCTCTTAATTGTCTCTGTGACAATGACATCAAGACATTGTCTTACAGCTGTTTGCTGTTCTTGCTTCTGAGCTGCCAATCTCTTTTCTCTGTCCCTCTCCACTCGCAGGTTTTTTGCCACTGTCATCATCTTCTGGGAGTTAGGATGGGACTCCACCTGTGAAACAATGAAATATTTGGCTATATCTATCTAGATTTCTCTATTTTTCATCTTCATTACTTATTATAATATTTCATCAATTAAAACTTCATTACAATACGAATTTTTACTAGAGACATAAGTGACTCCAAGCAAATTAGATCGCTATGCTATGTAGACATAAGCTCACGTGAAAAATCTTAACAACTAATATGACCAATCATACGTACATCTAACAGAAGCATTGCTTGTTCTAATGTTTATTATTCTAAATCACAGAATGAGAACTCAAGTCTGTTTAAAATTTTGTTATCTTTTTAAAGTACAACTGTCATTTCTTTATTTTGCTAATCATGAATATTTACAAACTGCACAGTATGTTAAAATGTCAATCAGTAACTGTAAATTTATAAATGTATGAGGAAGAAGTTAATTTTTTTTTCTCTTTTGATTGTTCTTAGGTATAACATTCCATAGATATTGTCCGAAATGAATATGCTAAGGGAAATGACTGATGAGAAGAATAACTGATTTAAAGCCAAATGTGTGTGCTAAAAGCACACTCCAAGTCAAAGGTAATTCTTGAACAAACTCAGGCAGAACCACTTTTTAGAACTGGTTTTCAAAAGATTGGCCTTTCGTTCACAATATTTTTTTGTCAATATGAAATCTTCTTCCTCTTGTTTGGAGATGTGACACCAGAGTATTGTAATACTAAAGCCATTTTCATTTAAATTGTGTTCACACTCTGTCCATACAAACATGTCATTACAAAGAATTTTTTTCAGGATGTTCAAAAAAAGAAGAGAGAGAGATAAACCTGCATATGGTACTTATATTGTATGTCCAGCCAGGAGCCATCCTTCTTTAGACTTCAACATTTAAGATACTTTTATCAGTCTGACATATGCTTGACAGAGCCAGTTTATAGTACTCACTCCAATATAGTGATTGCTCTAAGTAGGTGCTTCACAACTGATTACTTTTCCCAATACTATTTCTAAGGAAGTCTGTAAGGCGACTGCCTGTCTGACACTCAGATCCTTATCAATCTAACAATAACTTCTGTCTATAGTTGGAATCAGAATTTAACTGGCTTGAGTCAGTAAATGTGTGCAAATTGTCTTTCCTGCTGAACGGAGAGCTTTTGATGCAGCCCTACCACTGACACCACAAACCTAAGCTTAACTTCATCACAAAACAGCCTCTACCTTTCTCCGCAGCCTCTCAATTCTCTTGATGAGCTGCTCTTTCTCCTCCTCCATATTGGTGATATCTTTGCGAATCTCTGAAGTGTTGAAACCAGAATTCTTGAGTTGCTCTGCCTGTTTGTGCAAGTCTTTGAATTGTTCCATCAGTTCCTCATACTGAAATGTAAAAAGAAGTTGAATAATGTAACTATGTACTAATCTTTAAAAAAACTTTTTTAAAAATCATACTCTGCTTACCAACACTGTCAATCACAAATGTAAACAAAAGGCCTCCAGTAGGGGTGATCAGTCCCATCATGCTCAGGTGATTGCAGACTATTGATGTTGGCACTGTTATTTGTAAAACTCATAAGCAAAAAATGCCATAGTGTTTTTAAAGAAACTAACAAAATGGTATGAACAAGATCAGTTTAACAATTTAACCCATTCCATACCACCAACAACGCCTGCTTCCGATTCAGCACCACAACACCTGCTTTGTATAGTCTTTACTTTCGTTTTTTTTACAAATGGATATCCGGCCCTAAGTATGAAATCTCCTGGGAACATGATTTAATGTACTCAAGTGAAGCCACGGCTGAATTTTGCCATATTGGAACGATGCATTTGACAGCTACGATCGTTAGAAGATCCCATTAAATTCTTTAACAGTCTGACAAATGGATGAGTGTGCAGGACCATCACATTATGATTAAGAAACACATGTTTTTGACTTGAAATATGCAGCTGTTGATAAATCTGACGTAGATCAAGAATTTGAGTATAATTTACACGAAGAAAGTCACAGTGATGACAATGAAATTAGATCTAGATTTAGATGTCGACCTAGAGGTAAAGATCTAGAAATCTAGATCTGTGTAATGAAGCCAGCATTGGCACAGTCTGAATTTTATTGTTTTGTCAAAGTTATTATATACCCCAAAACAACTACATATGTCACATTCAGTGTTGATTTCTCAACAAACTGCACCTGATTTCATGCAAAAAACGTGTAAAATGTATTTCATCAATTTTTCTCTACGAACACTGGAGTTTTCATCCCAGTTATTTCCCTTAACTTGTACTTCCAGCTTTCAAAAATCAGTCAGACTGGTACCGAATGGGTTAAGAATAAACTAGGTCTATAAAATTTCAAATGGTCTTTCTGAATGTCACTTTCACCTGCAAGAAACTAAAAGACTTACCTGAATGTAAATGGAGTTGATTTCTTCATCCTGCATGATTTCAGGAGGTACATCAATCTTTACCAAGAATTTAGCCAAGTAGGCTCTTTTCTGCAGCTCTGGGACCTTCTGCAGTAGCCACTCTAGGATTGGGAAGATTACTGGCTTCTCACCTTGAACAAGACCAGCTCGAAATTCACTCCTGATGGACAATAATGTAAAACAATATATCTTTGATTGCTTTACCCTTATACAATATACTCAGATAGGCAGAGAGTAAAATTTTACACCATTTCACAATAAAAGTTCACACCTTTCAATGGTATCTATGGCTCAACCAAAACTATACATCGTATTTGTTCGTAAGAGATCAGCTGGTATACCCTATCTTTAAAAAATATTTTTAAAGATTTTTTATATAGAAAATACTAATATCTAAGTATTTGAAAGACTGATTCCAGTAAAAAACAGAGCTGAACAAACACTTTTTTTACTAAAAAAAAAATATTTTTGCACTGTATCAGTTTCATACAAATTTTCCATATATACTTGAAATAGTTACTCAATCTCATGTTTAGGAAATTATTACTGATGCATGAGTATAAATTTGGCATCCTTGTATTCAGTTTGAAGTAAATCGACACATCTCTTTTAGTATTTCAGAAGGAGGCTTTCATTGATCCCTAATCCCAAACTCATCATTCTCTCACTTACATATTGACATGATCAGGAGGCTTGTACTTCAGCACTCTTAAAATCTGAAATATCCTCACTGCAGTTTGATCAGGTGCCTCTTCACGGATATCCAATTTTTGCTGAAAGAGAACAATCCTACATTGAAAATCCAAACATATTAAATATATATATAATCCATACTGTCAACTCTATTTATATTTCTTAAGTGAACTGCAAGCATGAAGTCACCATAATGTAAAGTCACAATAAAAATCAAAATTTAAGGCAAAAATCAATTAAAGCATTGCTTGTCACCCAACTACAACAATAACTTTCCATTTAAAAATTATAATCTACTACAATTCATTTTGAGGTTTCCTCTAGCCCAGCATTAACCAATACATAGTAGAGATCGATACATATCAGACAGATCCATATTGGTAGAGTGAAAAGATTTGACAGCAAAATAAAGCAAACAGGACTTGTAAGTCCAAACAAAATGCACTGATAAATAAGGTCAAGGCCAGTTCACCTACTGTGTCATCCTTCCATAGAAATTTGTACTCTCTGTTTTCACAATACAACTCCATTTGCAATGGATATATTATAGCTGAAGTCAAATTTAGAATATTGTAACTAACCTTTGGGTCAATAATTGCCAAAACATCATTGAGCACTTGCAGCAGCTGAAGGGGCTCCAACGAATCAAATGAAATGAGATTGTAGGATTTATTGAAAGGTTCCTTGTTCAGCTCCTGAACAATGAATTTCATCTGCTCGCTCATACTCATGATGAAGATTCTTTACAGTGCTCTGATAAAGTGATGAGATCAAAGGTACAGAATAAAAGGTTAGCACTTGTTCGTTCGTTTGTGTTACATCTTTCAGCCTCCTTTCTGGTGGTTATTTTGATGGAGTTAGTGCTTGTAATTGAAATCTTTTATTTCTTGTTACAGATTCATGTAAAAATTATGCATTCAGAAACAATGTCACTACTAAAGTCAGTAATGATGTGAATATTTTTTTTACCCCAAGACTTTTCCGAGAAGCCATTAAAACTAAGCTATTGTGATTCATCCAATACCAGTAACTTTGAAGTATTGAAAGCACACGTCAAGGTTGGATCATAAAGCCAACATGTTTAAAGTGCAAAACATCACAGCATAAACAGAAAATGAAACACGGATTTGTAAATACAAAAATATGAAAATAATATGTGCAGACTGCTCACTGATTGGCCTGCTTTTGCTATGCATGTTCAATTTTTCTGGAATAATAGATCCGAGTCCTTGTCACTTTGTATAGGAGACATTCAGTATCTATGAACTGATTCTAGATCACTAATAATAATATTTCTAACAGTACTACAATACTACTAACACTATTTGACACTAACAATTAGTAACATTAAAGAAATTGGTGCTTTTTCACAACTTCTAAAAAAAAACAAGATTGACAATAATGAAACAAAGTATTCACCTGTCTCAGAATAATAATAATAAATAATATCGCAGTCAGGTGTGTTTAAACTCTGTAATAACAGTTCATCATTATATTGATTTCAAACCGATACACTCATCGCCATAGCAGAGGTATGCTAGACCAGAAACCCCGGAAATAGTTAAAAATGACAATTTCTCCTCTGATTTCTACAGAAAAAAATAGTGACTCTAATTTTATTATGTGATGTAAACTTACATTTGGCTCTTATTATTGTGCATTAATTTAAAGTTTCTGGTGTATTTTGTGAATGCTAATGAAATATGCTTTGAATATGTATTTATATAGACCTAGATCTAAATAACATCATCTCTCCCTCTCTCCATTAAAAAAGTACTGAAAGTTACGATATTCCTCCAAGTTTTTTAGACTGATATCTACGTGTACTTCCTGTCAAGATGGCTCCCTCCAGAGACGTATGTATTTTTACTGAGTGACATTCATAATGTAACATTTTCTTTTGGCAGAAATACGTGTGAATATAGAGATCTAGATCTAGTGAATGTCAAATTTTTTGACAATTGTAAAATATTAGATCTAGATCTATTTCTGTCCATAAGAATTCTGAACTTGGTTATGATTTTCAATGGTTTTCCCTTCCGTTACCACAGTCGGCGTGAGATTCTTTCGATTTGATGAGTCCCATCAGCCAGACTTTCCCTGTCTACTTTATTCTAAGTAGATCTGGACTCTGTTTGTTAGATCAAGATTCCATATCAGTTTAACACAGCAATGGTCTTCTCTTTGAACAGTCATTCTGAATGAGTTTTAAGTTTCTGTTTTGTTCGGTGACGGTGTCATCATTATTGATTTATTCGGACCCCCTGGGCCTGGGTGCCAAATAATCTGGTTATTATTCGGACCCTCTCCCCTTCCCTGGACTTTACGGGTTGTCAGATTGATCCTTTTGAGGGTTGAGTGGCCCTTTTCAAGTTTGGTTAGCATTTCACCCATTTTGGTACTTTTTTTTTTTTTTGTGGCTCCAGTTTTGAAAGTTGTATTTTTCTTGTGTTTTTTGGAAGGAAATAAAATAAAATGTTATGGGACAGTGTCGGCACTACCATGGTTTAGTGGTCCTGCCCTCTCGCGCAGCCCCGACGTACAAATTACTCATATCGACTACATGTTAGCGTTAGGGAGGACCATCACCTGCTCATCGGACCTACATGTTGGGGGTGGACTTGCGCTGGTTGAGGCTCTCATACATGTTAGCGATAGGGAGGACTGTCACCCACTCGTCGAACCTACATGTTAGCGTTAGGGTGGACTTGCGCTGGTCGAGGGTCCCAAGCAGGTTAAGCCAGGGGGGTTGTTCTATTATTTGGTATACTGAATAGCCTACATTTTAATAACCAAACATAATCATCGTAGTATTGATATGTGCCCAGTCCCGTACTTTGTGTTTCAGCTTCCATCGGCTGCGATCGCTTCAAGCGCATTGCGTGTGTATTCGGATCCATCCATCTTTTTTGTTGTAACCAGCATTACACAGAGGGTCCAAAGAGTTACCAGATTATTCACACGCCAGGGGTCCAAATAACAACAGCCTTTCTGTTTTGGCAGTTGCTATTTGGACGCTGGTCCCCATAGAATATATGTTATACGGACCGAGAGCTATTTTTAGAACACCTTTGTGGACCTGGACCACGGACCTAGAGCTATTTTTAGAATGGACCCTGGGCCCCATAGAATATTTTTGCTATACAGACTTGGAACTATTTTTAGAACACCCCCCATGTACCCGGACTTGCCCCATTAGTGCTATGTTGCTATTATGCCTGTTTAATGTCCATTTGCTCTCCGCACCCTATTGTCTGATTACTGAACTGACTTGCTATTGGGACACATGCTTTTAAATAATTATAGTACATGTATTGGCTTGCTACCCAGACTTCAAGTTATGGATCTAGATCTAGTACTAGATAGATGTATCGCCATTCCAGTTTCCTGTGTCAACAGGGTGTCACACCTTTAATACTGTTTTACTGACAGGACACGGATCATATTGGAGTAATTGTTCTAATTGGACAGTTTAAAATGCTGGCTTAGGACACTGTCTCTTTGTCTCATTATAAATCTATCAGTTACACTGCATCTTAAAGTTATATCTAAAAATAAATCTATATATATATAAAAACAAAATTCTCTCAAGATAGTGCTTTCTTTGCAGGTGGGGCCATCCTGTTACAAAAAGGCTTTGATTAGGACACTGTGACATTTATTTAGGTACATTAACATACAATTAGTACACAATCAAGATCTTGATCTAGTCCTTAGGAGCTGGATCTGCTGCCATTAGTGCTAGTCTATTTCATGAGGTCGCACATATATATGTTCAGTGTGAGAGTTACATGTGTTACTGATTTGTCTAGTCCTTAGGAGCTGGATCTGCCGCCATTGAGGTCACACATATGTTCAGTATGAAAGTTACATATCATTATGGCCAGAGATTAAAAATCCTGATTATTTAGAAATTTCTGTTTGTTTGTGAGTTTTTGAAAGTATGTTGTGGGTCAGAATTTCTAGTTGGGTGGCCATGATAGAGTATTTATGAAATTGTTTTGTGACAACTGAAATGGATTGAGTTGTGATGATATTAATCATTCTATGTGAAACTCAAAAAAAGAGAGTGCTCTTGAAAAATGCAATCGCTCGCCTCAACATGCCACCACACATTTTCCTCTTTGCCACATGATTACCATATTTTTAGAATGGAGATTTTTTTAAAATAGAAATTTAAGGCTGTTTTTTTTTTTATTTCCTTGCAAGTAATTTTCATGTATAATCACATATATCTAGATTTTTATTATTATGTCTACTAAGACGAAGCATTCTTCGCATCCATTCTGTTTGCTTAAAGAAATAAGAAGGAAGTAGTCGACAAAACTAGTCATGGCTGTAATCTAGGGCATTGCGATTCGGAGCTATCTGTTGGTGTTGTGAAGGCTGGTATTTCACTGGTAATTGAGGGCAGACTTGCTGTTGTAAACTGGCATCTTTTAATTTTTTCGCTTGATCTTTGAATGAAACAAACAATTTTTCTTTCATAAAATACTTTCATTCAACTTCATCTCAAATTCATTATAGGAAGCAAATGTACCAACGTCCATGGCTATGTTTTAGAGATGCATGAATGTGTGCAGATGGAAGCCATATCTCATCTGCATCTAGGTCTGTGATCCGGGTCCATGGCATGTTCTAAAAATAGCTCTGGGTCCGTGTAGCAAAAATATTCTATAGGGACCTGGGTCTGTTCTAAAAATAGCTCTGGGTCCGTGGTGCAGGTCCACAGTGGGTGTTTTGAAAATAGCCCCAGTCTGTATAGCAAAAATATTCTATGGGGACCCGAGGTCTGTTTCGTGGCCAAGCACTCACAAGCTTTTTGACTCACTGCTCGCCAAGCACAGCAAGCACACCCACTGAGGTGCTTTCTCTTAGCAAGCAACAATGATGGCACCCATGCTTTCAAAACAGCCAATGGCATCGATGATTTGAGGTGCAGTGGGGGTACTGTGGGAGTTTCGGCTCTCCATGAAAACGTCGGTTCTAAATCTAGGGGATGATTTCCAACTTTTTTTTTCAGTTGGCATCTTTCGTAGAAATGCAACGTCTAGCCATTTCAGATTGATAAATCTAAATAATATATTTGTAAGATATCCTGTTTGTATGTCTAGCCATTAGAGACTCCTTAGCGGTTAGAAATTGGGTGGAATGTAAGCGGAAATTTCGATGTCCGCCCAAAATTTACCAAACTCTAATAGCAACTTGTTAAATAATTCAAGAAATGAGATATATTTAGCTATTTTATTGTCATGTATGATGTAATCGTGTAAGTCTATATCAAACGTAAAGTCTGATTTTTCATACGAGAGGATTGCTGAACAACCATAAACAGCTGTTTTGTGTTTGTCAAGCACTCCGTTTTATAAATTGTGCTAGCCAAGCGATTGTGTGAAGCACTACTCTGGGCTACGGAACACGCATTGGGTCCATGTAGCCACTTGGACTTGTTCATTCTGGTTAACTTAAACGTGTATTGTATCCTAGTGCAAGCCACTTTTCACCATGTTAAGCATTGTGAGAGCAAGCAGACTAAATATCAAGAGAAATACAGGAGAAATTTCAGTTACTTTGTGGTAATTATAGATCTTCTCATCCAATGTTTCAACCCGAATGAGATGTTACGTTCATCTACTTAGCCTCCACATGAAAGGGGTCAGATCTGGGGCAAATGAGAGGCTCTTCACTGGTCTTGTACTGTAGTCATGTGTGAGGACCTTGTCTATCACATTGTTGAAACTTTACTGAAATTACACAGAGAAGACTCAGAGAAACCCAAAATGCCAAAACTTGAACTTTGAGTTTTTTTTATGGAAAACTTTGAAACTGGAATAGCAGAGTAAAAAAATTGATTCTAAAATATTTTTCACTAGATGAATGAGTCTATTATTCAAATTTATAAAAGAAACATAATGAAAATTGTGAACAATGCTCATTTTATTTGCTGTATAACCAAAAAAAAAAAAAAAGAAGAAGAAAAAATTTTGGCCTAATCTCTTGCTATTTCTAGTACTTGTTGCTCACTGCGTTTTAACTCTCACTTACATAAAAAATGTAAAATGTCATCTTAAGTCTGCTGATTCGTTTCATTTTAAACCCAAAAGCTATAGTGAAAAAGCCATTTTCTGCAGGTGAGCTAGTTTTTCTTGTCTTAGAAATTTATTTTAAAGAAAAAATCCACAAAAAAGCACTGAACTCTATGCTTGACATCTCTTAGTAAACAAAACATGGGAAGTCATGCATGCACAATCATGAAAACACCAATGTAAATACAGGAACACACCAGGCAGTGATGAAAGCTGCTCCCTGGCAAAATCTGGTCCTTGGAGGATATTAATCATGAAGTTTTTCAGGCCAATATAAGGTAGCACAATAGAAAACTGAGTGAGCATTCATTTTTTTAAAAACTGGAATGTTGTCCTGCATTCGATTTTCAGGTATAGAATGTCATGATGGTATTTTAATTGCAAATTGCTGTGAGTCAACATGGTAGATCTAGATTTATTACATTACAGTTTTGGTCATAGAATCCTTTAAAATTAATGAGGTAAAACTTAATGTAGAAGTAGAAGCAATGCTCAGGATACAACAGATGTGAACATTTAGCTGCTTTGCTTTTTCAAGCAATATTTTTCACATGGCAATACATCACAAAAGAGTTTAGGAAAGAGTTAAATTGTAATTCTAGCTTGAATCGTTACCTCACTCCAGACTTAAGTCGAGTATATGTCACTAGACTTGACTATAAAAATTATCTTGATTCTAGGAAAGGTTTGTCAAAACCATAAAGTCTATGTACCATAGAAATCCAGGTCTGTTTTGTAATTTCAGCTTTCATGCCTTGCTTTCATGTTTTCTTTGTAGGCAACAGCAGATAAACCTGTGAAGATTGACAAGTGGGACTCAAGTGCATTGAAAAATGCCTTGGATGATGGGGCTAAAAAGGTGAGCAGTCTTCTAGTGTTTACAAGCAAACATTTTCCTTGTCAATTTTTTGATGATGCCTGGATGTTGTTCCCCTAAACGACAGTGCATTAGAAAAACACCATGCCAAACAAGTCATATTAAGCTTAGCTCGAAAAAACAAAATATTTTTAACACTGACACTGTTCATCAGATTCATTTATTGTCCGTGCTGAAATAAAAAATCATAGGCTCAGGCAGATACAACTATTTTCAAAGTCTCAACAACAACAACAACAACAACAAAAAACGCCATTGAAATATCATATGTCACCCAGTGCAAAAAAAATATGGTTATTATGTGTGGATTTTTCATAAATTTTTCTAAGGGGCCTGAGAATGTGTGAAAAAAATAATAAAGTAAAATCAAATTTTTATCATCATTCTAAATATACAGGAACTTACAGCTTTAAAAGAGGAAAAGTTTTGTGTTAAAGTATTCTTTCTCAATAACATTCATTTTAAAAACTTATAAAATGACAGTTGAATGATGATAGAATGTTTTTCTTTCATTCATAGCAGTCTTGGAATTGCATCATATGATTTCAACTTTTCAGATGTTTAGTTAAAAGAAGAAAACTGATGATGAGTGATATTATATTTTTATTAGATTGATGAAAAGATGTTCATGAATATCATCTATGGTTTAAATGGTCAGAAGCTATTTAGTAATGATGATCACAATGAATGCCAATTCAAGTAGTGAAAATAAGATACATTGACTATGTGGCTTCAGTGTTCAGCTAATCTTTAGCAGGCAGTCATGACTATGATTTATCTCTGTAAATAAATTTTTGTTCTATAATTTTGCAGGTATTGGTGGACATTTTGGGATACAAAGAGTCTCACAGTTTGATGGATGGCAGGCTTTTCATTTGCACCATAGCCATAGGCTTTGCCATGTTTGCCCTGTTGTGGGACTATCTTTATCCATTTCCTCTATCCCGATCTGTCCTAATGATCTGTGTCATTTCGTATCCTTTGCATATTTTTTTCCTTGTGCCTCTTACTTTTATTTTTTGTTTTGATGTATTTTTAAAAATTAACTCTTCCTGTGCCAAACCTGACTGGCCTGTACCTAAATTTACTGATTACTATAGTTTCTTCAACAGATCAGGGATGTCAAACTTCCGACTTTTTGGTCGTCGCTGACTTTTCTACTTTTGGCCGATCAACTGCCAACTTTTACAGAATCCACGATATAATTGCGGTTTTATAGTAATTTGGGATACAAATTTCGCACGATGACGACAATGAACGGGAAGTACAAAAGAGTTATCCTCATTCATAGATATCTTGGACGATAGTCGGACTTGTTCAGCTGCTGTTTGAAGATCGAGATTGAAGTTTGTAGCACTTAATTCCTCAAAGTTTGTAGCGCTTAATTCCTCACACCCGACAAAATGCAGTGAAATGTGTCCATGATATTAGAAAAACTAGTGTTTGAGGGAAGCGGTTGGCGATCTAGATCTGATGTAATAACGCTTGATGATTGTGATGATGGCACTGCCCTTGGGAGCTTTTTAGTTCTTGAAATTTCCACCAGTTGTATAATTAATTAATTATATAGGCCCATCCAGGATCTTGTGAAGACTTGCAAAACTTCTCTCAAAACAATGACAACTTCTAGCAAACATGAAAACCCTAGATTTTTAAGTG
>JBCAUA010605108.1:0-16133 GCA_038406235.1 Peronia verruculata
CTCTCTCTCTCTCTCTCTCTCTCTCTCTCTCTCTCTCTCTCTCTCTCTCTCTCTCTCTCTCTCTCTCTCCCGCTCGCCCTCGAACTCTTTTACTAATCCTTCTCATCTTATTGCAGTGTCTTCCTTTTTCTTCCTCTCCTTCTCGCTATCTCAACCATTATGAACACGCTTTCTACTGTGTCAGGGTACGTAATCTTATATCACTATCTGAAATCCAGCACCCCCTGCCTCTCCCCCATCACCTTGCGTGCAGTTTTTAATCATCAGAATGAAAATACGTAATATCACTGCGCTGGCGTTTTTCATCTCAGTTATATGTGAATAGTCATATTGCGTCCTAAATCTGTTATGCGCTTTGTCGCTTTATTGTCTTTCCAGGTATTTATATTTTGAAAATGACTCCTATTTCACCTTTTACTGTGAGCTTACTTGACTTGTCGGCTTTATGGCTGACATATGAGGAAGTCTCCATTGTTCTCTGCTTCCTGTGAATGAAAACCACCGACCCCAGTGATGATGAGAGGCTAGCTTGATTGTTAGATATTACATGTACAGCGTAGGTAGTCGCTAGAAGGAATGTAGTCACTTAGAGTTGCCACTGTATTTCAGATCATTTAACACAGCTCTGTGGGAGCTGATAAACCTAGATCTTTAGATGTAGGCCTATGTATTTTTAACACAAAATTCCTGTAAGATTTTGTAGCAAATTCACCTTTCCTCAGGCATTTTGGAAATCATTGGCTGAAGTCGGTCGTGCATGAATATCATTTGTCAAATTTGAAATATAACCATGAATTTTACTCTTCCTTTGGTTTCTGAATATTATATGAGACCAATGACGTAATGATCTGGTACTGTATTTACCACAGGTCCATATCTCAATATGTGTTAGTGAAAAATCATACTGCAGACAGCCACAGCCAAGTAGCAAACGGTGAGTAAAACATGTCATCTATTTCTGCCATATTGTTGTCTACTTCACGCTTTTGTCATTGCTGTTGTTGTGGTGTAGGAGTAGGGAGATGGCCCGGAGATGGCAAGTAGATATGCTGTATTGTCCCGAAGTTAAAGCCTGATATATATAAAAAATAAATGAATAAATAAAAGTACCATCTCTCGACCCCCAAGAAGGGAAATTGGCTCGGCCATTCAGACCGCCTCACGGCAGTGCAGCGCCTCTGTATTTCTCCCATATTCATCAGGTACCCATTTTACGGATGGGTGGGCTGAGGAAAAATTGTGTGTTAGGTATCTTTCCTGAGGATACAACATGCAACCGTGCAGATAAATGCAGGCTCTGTCAACGTCTTGGTGTTTTTCAAGGACCATATAAAAATCCCCATTGAAATTACAGTATGTTTTTAAAAGTTGTTGTAATCAAAAAGTCCAACAACTTTGGTTAATGGACTAAAAAGAACCTATACCATAAAAAGTTTTAATTTGTAGGCCTCAATTGTGCTTTTCTTTTATACTGTCATTACTGTTACAGGGTTAATCATGATTATTACTACTCAAAGAAAGTGAATCTCAGTCATTCTCAGAATCTTGCTAGGAACCAACTTTTGTGTATTAAATGTTATGAAGTATAAGCACAAAGAGTGTATCAGTCACAATTATCTTATCACAGCAAGACACTTATCTCTGCATGTCATCTGAGTTACTAGAAAAGAGGAATATTTGAAAATAGAGAAAAGATGAAGTGAAGTTGAACATTGAGAGGAGAGGGAACAGACTGTTAATATCTTACACTATTTCACTTGTGAATGTAAGCGTGATTTAGTGATAAGCCATCTGTCAAATGTGTCTGCTCCTGGCGGCCATAAGATGTCTTACTTCATAGGGTAGCCTTTCTACATAATTGTGAAATTTTCTCATTCACAGGCAGCATGATGTCGTTCCCTAAGAGACGAGAATCTGTAGTGCGTGCCCACTCAATGACAATAGAGGCACCTATCACAAAGGTAAATTTACACTGTCAGCGATAAACTTTACAACTCAGGAGTTTTAACCTTTTGCCATTTGGATGAAAAAATGATGATATGGAATGCAACCTTTATGTTTGTTCAAGAATTTATTCAGAGTTTATTTTAAAACCTTCTGCTTTCCTTGTACTTTGTAAATGTATGTGATGGCTCAGACTTTCCCCATTCTCAAAACATAGCCAAAAATTGTCAATTGTCGTTTGTTGTTTTGCTTATTGGTAATAATTATTACAGTCTTTGTATCCTTTAGAACATTATTATCTGATTCTTGCATTTTAAATTCTTACTATCCATCTTGCCAATCATTTTTTTTTTTTTTCAGGGATATAGATCTTTACTATAAGTGGCAGGAATTTTATTATTTTCATCATCAATTGGACATTTTAGTTTTGTTTTATTTCTCTTGTGTTATCAATATAACTTAGCACTCATGTGAGCAATGACTGAAGCCCAGACCCCAGACAAAGTGCTTGAGATCTGGCCATTCCATACACAATAGTGGTTTCTCCAGCAATTCATTTTTGTGCCAGTCAAGAGAAAATTTGACCTAATGGACATTTTCAGAATCGTCCAGTGCAGACATGATGGTAATAATGATAGTGATTGCTCATGAGTTGCCTTGTGATAGGCGACACTTGGCTTTTTGGTTAACATTGAGGAACATCCTACATCCTGACCAGTTAATTCAATATGGTTCAGTATTGTAATGTTAATAATTATAACATCAGTGATGAAGAGAACACAAAGTTAATTTATACCTTTTTATTGAAAAGGCCTGATATTTTGTGCTAGATTTAAAATCAGATTTCATCTCCTCCTGGTTATGTCCCAGGCCATGACATGTGGAAGCTCAGAATGTGCTTAGTCAATGAGGAGGAGTCTGTTTTTCAACTCACCAATTTGTTTGACCAATATGTTCAATGAATCTCCCAAAGACTCTGCACACTCTGGTGCTTTGAATTCTAAGAGATGTGTGAATTCTTATTGTTGGATAGAAATCAATATTTAAATCCAGCAATTCATGCGTCTTGTATTCATGAAGGAAAGATTTGTATTCAACAGTTATGTAAGTGTCAATTTATTTCTTCAATGCAGGTAATCAACATTATCAATGCAGCTCAGGAGAGCTCACCACTGACTGTAGCCCAAGCCCTGGACAAGGTGTTGGAGATTTTACAAACCAGTGAGTTGTACTCTCCCTTCCAAACTCAAGAGATCAGAGCTGATGATGACCCCATGGCTTCTGATCTTGTTGAAGGGCTCATGTCTGTAAGTACCATCATTTTTCTCTGGTAGTTGTTTTGTCATTTAAGTAATACCAAGATGTGGAGAGGCAAGGTACAGGAGAAAAACAGGACATTCTTACCTCTCTTGTTCAAATTGTCGGAAATGGATAGATAGATCAATTTCTAAACCCAATAGATAATATTTTGGAAGAACTTAAAACTTATAGAAAAAAAAAGACATATTGAAATACATTAATACTCTAACAACCTGGAAATGGTTGTTTATACTTTTTTCTTGTGGCAGTTATTATGTCTTGAGAAGGTAGAAAATCAACGATAAGATAAGATATTTTAGCCATGTTAGAGTGGCTGTAATATTAGTCTCGTATTTACAAGATGTACACCTACTATAAATATAATCTTTGGTGATTCACAGCAGTCACTTTGTCAGTGCTTTATATGCAATGTTAGGCCACATAGTTTCATCACGTTTTTTTCATTTTTTTTTTTTTTCTTTTTTGTACCAGTAGCAGCCCTGACCTTGATATTTTTCATACAAAACAAAGTTTTATCATTCTTGTCCTTTGTTTTGTATGTTCTTGATATATGTGCCACACACTGAGATATTTGCAGTAATATTTTTTGCTATGATTTAATTTTTGTCATCGTATCATGAAAAATCTGTATACACCTATATATATTGTTGTTGTGTTTTTTTATTTCCATAATATTGTTATGTCATTCTTCTCTTCTCAGCACAATGTCAAAAGGAAATTTTCAGGCCATGAGATTCAGAGAGCATGTAAGTTTGATACTTAAAATATCCAGCTTAAGAAGAAATATGTGGTAAGACAAGGCCCGGACAATCGAATAAGGATGGAGAACAAATCCAAGTTTCATCATTTTGTCCACTTTTTGCTTGTTTTAATACAAAGAGCAGTTGTTTCCATTAACATTTGAAGATTTATAAAATGATTTGAGTGGATTTCACAAACTTTTAGAGGTCTTAGTTTCAGCCATTATATAACAAAATCAATATTAGGTGTCATGGGTTTGTTTGTCATCATCTGTTATCTGCATCTATCTTCAGCTCATCATGGTCATGGCCACCATCACATTCCGTCCAGCCCAGCATGCTCCCTCTCACAGATTCCAGAACCTGTAATGAATGTGCTCAACTTTGACTCTAGCTGGGACTTTGATATCATAGCACTTGAAAGGCTGACCAACAAAAGGTAAGCACAGATCAACACTGATAAAGAGAATTTATTGACATGACACCATGGCCTTTTGATTTTTTCAGTCAGTTTGCTTTCTGAGCTATTTAAATTCGTATCTTCCGTTTCTCTTAAAAATGGTGTCCTTGGCTCTAATGCACAGTGATTGTCTGGCTACCATTTTGTCCCGTTCTGAAGCTTGACCTTTTCTAAATTTTGCTCTCTTTCATATGTATCATCTGCCAGACATTGGCATGAGGAATGAATAAGCACTTTTTCAAAACCAAAGTCTTATAAAAGGATCTAAGGAAGAATAATGTTTTGTTCTCTTCTGGTTGTGAGGGAAATTTTGTTTCCCACATTCTTGTTGTTGTGAATGTTCTGTTTTTTAAATTTCAAGGCATGAAAAGTAACAACTAAGAAACTATGAAACAGATCAACATGTTTGATCTAAATATTTGACATCTCTTGATTATCTCTTTTGCATCAAACCATGAGAGGCCAACTAGGCCAGTGTTCCTTATATATGCAGTTTTTTTTAATAATTTGCATGTGATTGTTTTTGAAAAATGCATTAAATCAGGATGTTGTCTACTTCATTAATTTGCACCAAGACAAATATAATTTTCCATATCAAATGTCAGGAGAGGGGTTTGTGTTAATAGGAAAATGGATAACATATAACAGAGTTCATAACATTTTCTTTGCTCATCACTATACAGCTCAGGTTGATATAAATACTGAATTAAATTATTTTTCATCTCTATCACAGGGCGCTAACTCACCTTGGGCTCAAAATTTTCTCTCGATTTGGGGTGTGTGAATATTTGAATATAAATGAAACCTGTCTGGTAAACTGGCTGCAGATGATTGAGAGTAACTACCATGCCAAAAACCATTACCACAACTCTACACATGCTGCTGATGTACTTCATGCAACAGCTTATTTCCTGGACAGGAATCGGTCAAAGGTCAGCAACCCATTTAGTACCAAATCTGCAATCCAAGATCTTAATTGCTGTCAAATTACTCTCCACAGGGAAGAGCATACCTATGTGATATTTTGTTTTTGCTGATAAAGTAGGATTGAAAGACTGGTACATTGCTTTGCTAATTCAAGTTTTTTCGTATATTCAATGTTTACAATCTTTTAAATGAGTGGACAATTTGATCCAATAAATAATACACAATTAATCCATGAAATTTTCTTTATTCTCATTAATATATTCATATGTTAACTCTGTATGTCTTCTATACAATAACAGCTAAAATAACAATGATAAAAGCTTTAACCCATTTGAGATTTCAGCAAGAGTAACAATACCATCACCATTCTATTGACATGTCAAAAGCCAAATCACATAATTTGTTATGGTTGTTTTAAATTCTAGTTAGACTGGAGAGACAATTTATTATTTCTTGAGGCCTTCATTCTTGGTGATACAGAAATGTATCAGACAATTTTTTGTTTCTTTCATTATGTTATAATCTAGGACATATTTGACCAACAAGACCAGGTTGCTAGTTTGATAGCTGCTGCTGTCCATGATGTTGATCATCCAGCCAGAACCAATGCTTTCTTGATCAATGAAAAGCACCAGTTAGCCATTCTTTACAACGATCAGTAAGTGATGACATATTTTATTTTATTTGCAGATTTTAGCCTCTGGAATGAAAAGCCATACATATTGTTAAAGTCATGCTAGACATATGTTAAAAAGTTCAGATTTTTTTTTTTTAATGTTTTGCAGTTTTTTTCTTGTTGTTCTAGACTAATCTGAACCCAAATCAGTCAATTCTACATTTTCAGATGAAGAAAAATCCAACAGTCATTAGCATTTGCTCATTATCTTTCCTGATTCTGTTATTAGAGTATACATTTTAACTACAATCAAACACCTTGATATTCCTCTGTGATTTCAATACAACACTCAGGCACCTGACTGTTTACAGCTTTGATGTGCGATTGCACTCCTGAGAACAGATTTGTCTTCAGAGACAGTCATCAAGTTATTCTCAGCTATTTTCAGTCTGTCTTCTGATATACAACACAGTATGGCAGGAGTGATTATGTTTCATTTCATGTGTATGTAAACATCTTAAATGACTCGTATAAAGGGGAAAAGGCAATGTAGAGGAGATGTTGAACTACTTGAATGCACTTTTAAAAGATTTTTTTTTTTCAAAAACTTTTTTTTTCAGAGCTGTTTTAGAAAATCATCATGCAAGCATGTGTTTTAGATTGACTCACAAAGATCAAGCTGTTGACATATTCAAAAACTTGAGCAGGTAATGCATCACAGAAGTTCTTGTTTTTATTGTTCAAAAACTTCCATTTCTTATCATTCTGGGAACATAATGACATCATTGTTTGTTTACTGTATTACAACGAATAAAATTTCTCATATAAATGTGTGTTCTTATTATGAATAGGTGGAAAATTTCTTGGATAGGTGGCAAAACAAATTCTTAAAAGTGATAATTTTCTCTATGATATAGTTTATTTATTGAAAACAAAAGTGTCTCATTTCTCTAATTTAGCTCCTTAGTTCATCCTTGTCTTTATTATTTGTTTGGCATTTGTCTCACAAATAATAATAATTCGCATAGTGATGAAACCTTCAACATCTTTTTTCATGTATTGTTAAGACAGATAACATCAATTACATTATTATATATTTGACATGAGTCTGGTCTCAGGCTGTAAAATATTCAAAACTTCACATTATCAAAATTTTAAGCATAGAAAAGGGTCATTTACTGAGAGTGCATATATTTTTTTTTTTTTCTCAGTGAGGACTACAAGACAGTGCGTCAGTCTATCATTGACCAGGTGCTAGCTACTGATATGAAACAGCACTTTGAGCATTTGTCCAAATTCACAACTTCAATAACAAAACACTTACAAAAGATGGATGGAGACAGCAGCGATGGAAATGTAAAAGTAACCATTAAGATATTCATTGCTATTACTATTTTTATTATCATTATTATTGTTATTATTATTTTTATTATTATCATCATCATCATTATTTTTATGTTACTGGAATGACTTGAAAGACCACAATTACTTTCAATTGATCATGGATATTTTAAATTCAATGCCACAAACTTGAAGAAGATAATCATTATTATTATTATCATTAAAAATGGTCTCCATCTAAGAACCTGCCATCTAAGAGCCTGGTCTGCCTAAGAGCCTACCTCTGCTGCAAAACAGAATTTTTGCACTACAATTTTCCTGCATAAGAATCTGTGCACAAATCAAAAATCTACCTAAGAGCCTGGTTAGAGGCAGTTACGTGAGTCTCACAGTATAATTGAATCACATTATCGGCTTGAGACAAATGCACAGTATTAGGCATGTAGTAAAATGGGGAGGGGATGGATGAAAGAGGCATATGAGAAGGTGGAGAAATAACCATGGACTAGTCCATAACCATTTCTTTGTCTGTCAGTATATGGGACAGCGCTGGTGATTGGTTCTATGTATAAGGCGGAAGTCATTTAGCCTCCTGGTTAGTCAGTTGTTGTTTTTTCTTTAGCCTGTCTGGTTGATTATCTCCACTTCAGCCACTTGTGCCTTTATGGATGGGGTAACTAACTATATCATGGTTTTATTCAACAATGATACCGTTGCATGGAAACTCACTGTTTTCAAAGATCAAGTCAGGAAAGAAAGATTCTGAACTTTTAGATCTAATTACAACACACATATAAGGAAGAAAGGTTTCCTCGTTGCATAGAGATGTATCTTTTAGCTAAAGGTAACAATCAACTAAATGTAGGAGACAAGACAGTAGTCAGGTGGGTTGCATAACTTTCAGTCCACCTAAGAACCCACTCACCTAAGTGCCCACTTTGTTTCTCTCCCGATGACCAGGCCCTTAGATGGATACCATGTATTATTTTAGTTTTTTCATATATGCTCTAAGAATCTAAAGTTTCAAAACTTATGTGAAAAGACTGTCATCTCATCAAATAGTTCATTTGTCTTTCACCCATGGTGCAAAATAGTTAAAAACGACCCTAACTTGTAACCACCTGGTGCAACTTCCTAACTCATTTGCTCCATTTTCCTTCTCTAGAGCCAGTTAAATAGCCTAGTACCAAAGAAAATGGTTGCTTATCTCTGAATTTCATAGAACTTGACAAGATTAATGTCAGATTATTTCATATTCATATTTCAGTTTGCTCTCAGTTTTATTAAATATGTTTATTGTATTACTATGAACTACTCAACAGCTGACTCTTGTACATATTTCTGTCCAGGTTGATCCTCCTGAGTCTGAAATAAGCACACTCTTGACAGACTTGTCATCTCATGAGAATCGAACTCTCATCAAGCGAATGATGATAAAATGTGCAGATGTCAGTAATCCTCTGAGGCCTCTGAACTTATGTAAAGAATGGGCCTATAGGATTGCTGAGGAATATTGCCAACAAGTAAGGAGGAAATCAATTTGGTATTTGCACTTTGTAAATATTTAGTGGAGCAGATCTGAATGAAATCTGTTAATTTGCTAGCTGGGAGGATGTCATTATTCCTGTGAGAGCACTGAACTTAATTGGGAAAAAAGAAGGCTTGCAACGATTGCTGCAGCCCAACAGGACAATATAAAAAAAAGAGATAGCTGAGATAGCCCTATTGTAGGGCTGAAAAGCACAAGAAAACCTAAACCTAACTGAACTTAAATTAATAGTGAGCCCATAGGATTGCTGAGGAATTTTGCTAAATAGAATTGGATGAAGGGTCCATAGAGGGGAAGTGTTCTTTAAGGGGGGAATTCAGGTCCTGAGTGTGATTTTTCAAATGCTTGCACAAAGGACTTTATAGGCTTCAAATCTGGTTTCAGCATGTTCAAGTTAGAGAAAAAAATGCAAAATTTGTTTTTCTTTTGTTTAGTGTCTGTTTGCCATGATTACACCACCATATTAGATGTATCTTGAAATGTAGCTATTTTCCAAAACCTAGGACTCCCAGAGCATTTAATGTAACTATTAGAAATTGGTTATGTGAATAAAATAGTTCCATATAGGAGAAGTATGCATTTCTTTTTTGTTTACAAATCAAACAACTTTTCATAATTTTTTTAATTATGTTTGTTGACAAGAATGTATATTTCTCAATTTTCTACAAATATCAAATATTTTCAAAAACGTAAACAAAATTCAGAAAAATGGATACATATTCAAATTTGAAGTCATTTTGTACAGAAATAAAAAAGGCCTAGTGAAAAAGTAATTTAGAAAATTCATTTTGAAACAGTCAGCGCTGAATTTTGATAATGTTTCTATCAATCTCATAGTGGTGCCATTTTGGTGCTGTTTTGAGATATAAAATACTTTTCTGGTCCCAGCCATTGTCTTTTTTCATACCAGAATCAATGTCAGTGTATAAAAGACGCAAAAATCCAGAGTTGATATTTTGACAGAAACCTCATTTTCTCAACCCTTACACCTCTCCCCTCCCCAACCCCCCTCTTCCCCTTTTTAAGTACTATCGTGATGGTAAGAAAAAGATGATATAGCTAGGGAACTGTCATTTTTTATAAATACTACCTTAATGGTAAGAGCCTTTAAGATTGCTAAGCCATTACCAGGAAATGTTTAATAAAAACTGTTAATAACACTGATTATTATTACATTGTTGGAGATTACAGTGTGCTTGCAAGAGTATTGATCATGAAGACAAAAATTAGGACAGGGCTCTATAATGATCATGCTTTTCAAAGAGAATTGCAAAGCTTTGCATACCTGCCTGCTTTTAATCAAGCTGCCTTTATTTTAATTCAGCAGCAATGTATAATGAACAAATTATACTGATTTGCAATGTGATTTCCTATACACCTTACCCTGTTTCATGTGAAGAAGCAGACAAAAGGAGCAAATCAGAATTTGAAACATGAGACTTTCTCTATCTTAAAGTCATCATCTTGCTTTAGACAGCACTTTCACAACACCAGATGCATGACATCAAATGCAAGCAGAAAAAAAGAAATTTTTGATGCTTTTCTACAATAATCATTATTAATTTCTTGTCAGCAGCTTTTACCCAAATATGATATGTTAGATGAGAAGGTGTTAGTAATCATAATATATCATATTATTTAGATGTTCTGAGATGTTAAAATAGTGGTGAAAATGTTTCAGTGTAATGTTTTATTTGCTGATACTCTTCACCAGACTGATGAGGAAAAGAGCAGGGGGCTGCCAGTGGTAATGGCTCAGTTTGACAGGAAGACACTGAATATACCAAAATGCCAGCTGGCATTTATAAATCTCTTTATCACCAGCATGTTTGATGCCTGGGATGGTAAGTTTCATATCACTATTATCATAATAATGTTTAATCCCTTCATAAAATGGTCAATTTCCTTTTTTATTACCCACTACTTTCTCTATAACAGTCTCTATATTAAGTATCATAATGAGAATATAATTATGCTCAGCACAGACAGCAGCAAGAGAGTGGCAAGTAGCCTATTATCCATCACAGGACACGTTTATTGAATAAGGAAAATACCAATTGGCTTTCATTGTTATGGGTAACAAAGGGGTTAATGTCATACAAATTTGGTTGCTTACCCACCAACCTAATTTTTCTAGGTTCTTTCTTATCTTTAAATATATTCATGGTGTTTTGGCTTCTGCTTTGACTTTCTAGATATTGTCAGCAGATATTGTCATTGTCAGCAGTAAAATGTAATTGTTCTGAAACATGGTGCTTTTTTTTTCTTAAGTCTTTACCGTCAAAGGATAAAAGAAATTTATCATTGTTTGTACTTTGTTACATAAGTGTGAAAAGAGATCTTCTTTCTTTTTTCTAGTAGGCTTATAGTTGATTTTTTAACTTTTTTCTTTCCAATCTAAAAAAAACAAAAAAGCATAAGTAAGTTTGGGTAAATAATCAAATAATCAAAAATGAAAAACTATATGTGTTCACATATAATGCATGAGAAATACAAAACTGCTAGGCTACTGATGGGTTTGATTCCTTCCAATTTCTTGTCATTTTTCTTTCAGTGTACTGTGATATCCCCGAACTAATGAGCCATTTACAGCTGAACTATGATTACTGGAAGGCAGAGGAAGAGTTGAAAGAGAAAGAGAAGACTGCAACTCAAGGAGTGGACAATAGTTAGCTTTCCAAATTTTTATGGAATTTAGATGCCTAGGTGTTTGTGATACGAGTTGTGTGGATGTGTTGAGAAGAAATATGGATGAGTTTCATTCGTCAGTAGCCCCATAATTGCTCTGATGACAGTTAACTTTTACGATGAAGTGAACTCAAGACTCATGCACTAGAATTGGACAGTGGAGATACTGGAAAGCTCAAAAAGTGAGCCTAGCAGCACAGATACAACACTGAAGGAAGTGCATTCGGAAAGCTGGAAAATATTTGGTCATAAGTTTGCATTCCAATGCAATTATGGCTACACAATGTATGAACTATACATGAGTACAGAATTAGTAGTTCCTGTTAATATCAGAACAATGTTGCTTTGATTTCGTAATGATTAATGCCATGAGTAATAGTTGAAGTTGTGTTCTTTATTATGGAATGATTTTTTCTTTTTTTTCAAATCCACCATATTATGGTCAAGATGTCAGAAATAACTAATCCACAGCAGACAAATATTGTGGATTTGTAACAGAAAAATAGTTGATTTAATATGGTCAAAGAAATGCTCATTTAAATGACAGAACTGCTGTACTGAGGCAGCTGCTGTAGCTCTAGAATTTAGCAACTTTTAATTGTTTAATGCATATATGGATCGTATTTATCTTTTAATTAACTTGGCTCAAGATACAGCAATTTTTGTTGCGGTATTATATGGATCTGACATTATGTTCGAACTGTTTAGATGGCATCGAACTTGAGTTTATCAACAGCTGTCTCTTCTCTATTCCAGTGGATAGGATGTTATGTTTCAGACTAGTTCACCGGTTTTCAATGTGATAAAGGTGTGTACATAAGCAGAAAAATGACAAACAGCTAATTTTTTATGTGGCATCATTATCTATCATTGTTCCTTTTTTTTATGGCTGTTGTAATGATGTTATGTCCTAGACTCAGAAACTGCATTCAAGCAATTATTTTACTTATAGAAATGGTCTCCTGGTGCCAGTCTCATCAGTTCATGTCTTAATCCCATCATAAAATTGTGTTACTCATGTTGTTGCCTTTTTATTTTTTATTTCCATCATGATATCATTCATGGAATGTGCAACTGAGCGTTGTGCTGCTGAGAATGTGAATAAATAGTAGGCAAAAAGATTTGTTGCTTCTTCTCTTATTATTAAAACAAAAAAAAGTAAATCAGAAGCATAGTTGAGCACTGGAAGTATGAATAACCAAGCTCCTGTAATTAAGGTAAACAAACTACACTAAAAATTTAGATTGAATAAGATGTAATATTTGTAATTTATACTTTCCATTTATTTTATGTCAAAAGATGCAGGAAATGATGTTACTTCATATAGCCAAAAAAAGAATTTCTCACTGAATTTTTTTTTTTTTAAACCTCTTTAAGGATTTATCCTGCCCTTAAGCCAAATTATGTTTGGTCCCAAACTTTTGTTTCTAAATCTCCTGATGATTTTCAAAGTGAATGTCTTTATGTTTGCTGTGCAGTAATAAAGGCAAAATTCAATGAAATCCAAATTGACTGGAATATATTGTACAATGCAGTGCCATCACTTTGTCATTTGAAAGTACATGTGGCTGCCTTGAAAATTGGCATGCCTCATTCACTAGCAGTTGATGAGACAAATCTTAGAACAGCCATATTGGAGTCAAGATCTCTGAAGTCCTGCAGTCAGAGAAGAGCAACTGGTTAAGATTAGTAGATGACAGCATGGCAAGAACTGACACATTTAGAACTTGCACATTTGATGAACTTAAGTGATGTTGTTTTATTTCTTTTGAACAAAGAAGTTGACATCGAGAGATTGACTTCAGGTCAGAGAAAAAAAGGAATCTTGTTTTGAATTTGATAAATATGCACAGAAAAAAAATGTTACAGAACAAAATTTCAAAAATTTTTAATTTTATACTGTAATAGATTTTCATATAGAGAAAGATGATTTCTTATATGAAAGATGATATCTTGGCCGGGCCATGTTACAGTGCATGTATTTTGCAGATTGATATAGCAAGTAATAGTTACTATCAAGAATGTCAGCAGCCCCAACACATTATTAGGATTTTGTTGTCTAATTGGCTATGACAATGAAAGAGAAACTTTGCTCAGGAATTAGACAAAATCATTACTACAGGAACTGCAAACAATTGCAAGAGCCATTGTGTGTAAGCTATATAATGAATCCTAAGAAAGTATCCAGCTATCCTATTTTATAATGTATTATAATGTACGATAAAACAAAACTTAACATGATAATGTAGAATTGCTTTTGATATTGTCTTTTGTGCTACTGTGTAGTTTCTTATTTTATAAAGAGATCTAGTGTTTGAAACAGCTAACTAGCCGAGTGAGGGAGAAGTGACACTATCTTATTCCAAATAATTCCTTTTTTTTTCTTTTCAGTAACAATAACATGGGTTTTCCTTGATTCTTGATTATTATATCTGTAGTAAATTAATTAACCAACATATAATATGTGATTTCATTACCTCGTGAGGCAATCATTTCCGGTGATCTGTCATCACCTTCTGTATATAAACAATCCACTTCATGTATCTTCAGCTGATTCCATAAACAATAGCATATGATATTATATCCAGGTCTGAGCTTACAGACTCCACTGGTGAGAATAAATGTCTTGTGCCTAGAGCAAAGGAGTCAGAAATCGCCCCAAGGATTATGAGTTACGGACATTTTTAACTAATTCCCAACCCAGATATCAAATTTTTCATCCTTTCAGGTAAAAAAAAAAAGGTTAAGTTTTCATTTTGTGAAAACAAAAAAAGTTTTGGAATCTAAGTCAGAAAATAGTTAAAAACGACCATAACTTGTAATCGTCCTATGCAACTTCTGACTCATTTGACCTGGGTACAAGACAAATTGCATACTGCAGGACTGTGTCTTGGACAGGAACTGAAGTATTATATTACTAACAGTTGAATAGTTTCAAATATGAAATATACTACCATGCAATCCACAAACTTTAACATAGGTAGTTTTGTTCAGTGGATCATGAGTTCAGTAAGCACAAAGACATTGTAGATTCCTGTGATGAAAAGGGCTTGTTTTGTTTTTTTTGTTGTCATACAGAGACTTTGCAATAGCCATAAAAGATGCATATGGAATGTTTTAATGTCATGATTGACTCAGTGGAGGGAATATTTGATGGCATGGTCCTTTGCAAGTTGTTTTTAAAATTAACTGCTATTACTGCTAATCTGTGGTGTTGAACAATCTCAAAGAAGGGTCTACATTTAAATATTGTTGAAATTGGGGCACTGAGATTTTGCTTTAGATGGGAATATTTGATAATAAACAATTTTATTGAACAATAGACAGTGAGATAGTTCTACCACTAACCCCTTCCTGTAAGTTGGAGAAGTACCTGGGACATGGGACTCGATTATTAATGAACCATTAGATCAGCAACTGAAAAACAAAACCACACCTATATTTGTGCATATTTTTTGGTGATTTATCTATATATATTAAGATGTTGAACATTATTGCCTTAGTTTGATTTAAACTAGGGGCCATGACATCAGAGCACCATAATTTAAATTAAAACTATGTCTTGATGTGTTTTAAAAATTGCACAATAAGTGTACAGTATCAGAATACCCTGATATGTGTATGTAACATTTTTTTGTTTATCTCTCATTTTCCAACCTGTTA
Source organism: Peronia verruculata (assembly GCA_038406235.1). Lineage (NCBI taxonomy): Eukaryota > Metazoa > Mollusca > Gastropoda > Systellommatophora > Onchidiidae > Peronia > Peronia verruculata. The sequence continues at coordinate 15,249 of JBCAUA010605108.1, forward strand.
TAAATTTCCTGATCATATAGCATTGCTGTGGAAGGCCAGCGTAATGTAGGAGATGGATTGGATTAGGAAGAGGGTTAATATAGTATAACTTGTGTGAAGCATTTTCAAGATTTCTTGAAATATGACTGATTCAGAGATGTTTGAGAGTTTTGTATCATGTCTGTTTTGTTTACTTGTCCAGGTAGATTCCAAAATAGTATGATTTTTTTTTTGTCTGTTTGTTTGTTTTTGTTCGTTTTTCTTCCCTGGGAGGTTTTTTGGGTTTTTTTTTTTCATATTTCATAGAAGTCCTTACTCTTAGACATAAGCAGAATAGGATGGCTTTAAAGGATTCTCTATTGGGACAAAATGTGTCAGTGGGGAAAATCTGGTTAGGTAGGACCATTACTGTTACTAAAAAAAAAGAAAAAGAATTTTGGGAAGTACATATGAGACACAGTAAACATAGATGTCTTGTTGATGCAACGTGAACAGTAAGTGATAAATGGCAGTTAATGCAAGAATTAGCAATATTACATGATTTATCCAATGTCCAAATGTTGGAATGAGAGTGTGTTTTTATCTGTAATTGTTGACAATCGTCATGTTGAGACTTAAATTGTTTTTAATTTTTTCCCAAGACATTTCCCATGCATCAGCATATTATGATACTGGCAATACAGAACCAGACTATTGTTCAAGGTACTGCTAACTTGCAAACTGTTATAACCATGATCTCATAATTTTTTCTGGATAAGTTGTGCTGTTTGTTTACATTAATTTCATATTTTGATACATTTGAAGGGAAGATGAGGTATGCTAAATAAGGGGGGGGGGGGGGGGGGGGCAGGACCCAACCTGGCTTTTTTTTTTTTTTTTCCCTTGATTTTGGCTCCCTTCCCCGCC